>APFE031343153.1:87327-216688 GCA_000404065.3 Pinus taeda
AGATGACAACAACGTTGACGAAGATTTGATGGTCAAAGGCTGGGATTAAAGAATGTGGCTCTGATACCAATGCAATGAACAAAGTTCGTATAAGCAGCAGAGTAATTTTCAAAACACTTGGAAGAGGTAAACATCCATAGTAGGACAAGTAACGTATATTGAATATTATATAAAAGAATCGATGAGATGATTACAATGAGGGTGAGGGCTTATATACCCTAGGCAGATACCTCTTCACGAATGGTCATGTCCTTAAGGACATACCTCTTCATTAACTAATTACTAGTTAATTAATAATTATTTTTTATTATTAATGATTACATTATTTATATTATTTTATATGTATTTTATTCATAACAAAGTGGGAGACTATATGATCCTAAACGACATCAAGGATCAATTGCTTTGCCTTGGCCATCTCCTTATTGTAATTCTTTAGTTGTTGCAGGTTTGTAGATATGGCTACAACTCTCTCTGAATACGTCTTCAAACCATGCTCATCTAGCTGGAAAGACATTTTGGCTTTCCAGATGGAATAGTTAGAGGCTCAATCTAGCCTATCCTGATCTTGAAGTCCTGCTAAGGCCATTACTACAAAACTCAAATCTGGAAAATAGCTGTAATCTACCATGTTCATCAGAAAATGTGGTACTTGACGCTAAAATATGTAGTTACTGTTCGTGTACTTATTGTAGTACCAGTTTTAATTATTCAATTTGTATCGAAGATGGTGGCAGAAAATAATTTTTGGGGTTGTGGAAAAATACCACATTTAATGAAAAGGGTTGGATGGTCTGTCATCCTTATTCTAGCCTGGGGATCAGGAGTATTTTCCATGAGGAATAACATTTTTGACGTGCTGCATGGTTTGTATTTTAACAACGATTTTCTGACTTAATAAATATCAACTATGTGGTAACATTACTCTTGTTTCCTGTTCAGGTGGGTGAAGATTTTCTTCCTATTGTCTTAAGAGTTAGAGCTGTTTCTAGCCTTCCAGGTGGTGGTCCCAAGGGGGCAATATCCTATGCCAAAGAGTATGCAGCCATATGGTTTAAAGGAAAGCGTTTTACTCCTGCTGTATGGGCTAACACTCCTGGTGAAGAGCAAATAAAAAACCTGATGCCTGCTATAGATGCTAAAGGGAGGAAAGTTGGAGTGGAATGGCATACAACCAAAAAGGTGGAAGAGGCACTAAATAGGTAAGATGAATGTAGCAATATAGATTTATATGTTTTTTGAGCAACGAATTATTGTTCGACATTGACATCTACCTAGCAACTCCTTTTTAACTTGTGAACAATGATGCCTGGATTGGTTCCGTCATGGATATATATTTTTGAACGGTAAATACTGCTTTGGCAGAGTAATTATGTGGCTCTCTTTAAATATGTTTGTAAGTTCCATCTGAACTAAAATCAGGTCCTTAATCCTGGAATTCTTTAAGTAGTATATGTACTAGCACGTTACCAAAAGTGTGAAATAAAAGATTCTTCCAACTTGTTTTGGCAAAGGTAGTTGTATGCATGGATACAAATTATTAGAATAACAAAGATAGATTGGCACATCCTTTCAGGTACCATGAAGCAGTTGTACAAGCAAAATCAAAGATTACAGACATTTTGAGGGAACTTGCAGCACAGTTGCAATTAAAGATGAATACTATTATCTTCTTATCTGTATTATCTGTCATAACAAAGACACTGTTCTCTCATGTGAGGTTAATCTTTCGCCTTATCCACTGGATGTCTTCTTCTATCTTGACATTTTAAATGTGCCATATTTATTTTCCTTTGTTCATAAAAGCTGGGAAACCAAGAGTAGCACAGCTTTCCAATATCTCTTCTTTCATGGTTGCTTGCCAAGTACATCCATTATTTAAAATGAGTATCAGAAAAGTCATGTTAAGAGTTCCTATGAGAGCCGTTATCTCTCCTTTTATAGATTGTGGAAGTTTGTCCACATTTAGCATTTAGATGTGTGCTGTTAGTCAGTCTTCAAATGTAAAGCCTTATCGTGATGAATAGGAATTAATTTGTAACATGTAAACATGGACTATTTGTCATGCTTTTCATTTGGCTTTGGTTGTCTATGGAGCGGTTTATTCATTTTTTGACTGGTGGCAAGTATATATTGAACAGCAGTAGGCATGCTTTTAAACTTATAATGACCCTCATAGGTACCTTCTTTGGAGTGTTGTCTTCTCATTTATAAATTTGATAATAACTTGAGAATTGATTCAGTATTTCAAGGACTTTATCCGCAACAATGGCACCAAAATGTTACAACCCTTACTAAAGTTAATGATAAAAGCCCTAAATCCATGAGGTACAACTCAAGGGGCTAAGATGGCCTTTGTTACCCACCAAAAGTGGTTAATACCTAGAAGAAAATTTTCTCCCCATTGGTCAGCGAGCTAGACAGCAGCCCTATCATGATCCACATATAGCTTTACTTCAAAGCTCTCCACCTATGCTCCACTCCGTGCTCTCTCCCATCTAGCATACCTCTTGAAGGAAGGTGGGTCATCTATCAAAAGCTACACTTACCATTTCTTTAGTGATGTGCTTTCATTTAATGTTTGGGTCATATTATTATGGATCACACACCAAGCAGGATGATTGACCACTCTTGATTGTACCCTTGTTCCCATCCTTCACCTGGGAGATTATTCTTTGCCTCTACTCTAGCGTGACCTCCCTTGAGGACGTTTTCTTCCACTATTAGGGAAGGAACTAATAGGAGGTGTAGCTTGATATAGCATTCCCACGGTAATCCGTACTTACCTCCTTTCATCCTCATATTCACTTCCCTTATTTGAGTTGATTACCCTTGGTCATTGGGATTGGTACCTCGAAGTTAAGGTTCCGAAACTTTGCCCTTAAGTGGTTGATGCAATTGAAAGAAAGATAAAAAGCATATGAAGCCACAAATGAAAGAATATGAAAAATGAAAATGATGGTTGGGACATATAATAAACATGTGGGCAAAATCCTCGCATGCACTCTACCCCCCTCATTAGTGATCATATAGTTCCCAAGTATTTCATGCTTTATATAAAGAACTTATGAAGGTCACAACCTCCATGAGCAATAAACTGCGATGTATTAAGAGGTGTTTGAAAAGAATAAAGCAAGTAAGGTCATCCAAGTTATGCAAGAAAGAAAGACATCATTAAAGAAAAAGGTGCAGGGGTAACTCACGCCCCCATGATTGCTCCATCTTATATCATTACACTGAAGGTTTTGGACCTCTTTTAGCTAGTACCATGGCTATGACCATATTCCTTGAAGTATCTCCCATTCCATGAACATAATGTAATATACTTTTGCTAAAACATGCCAATACAACCCAACTAAATTTTACAATTTTCTTTGACACATTTCATCAAACTGCCCCAGAACTATAACTCGGCCTCCAATTTTTTTTTTTTTGGTAGCATCAGATGTTGCTCTAGCCATGAAAATTGGTGGAGAGGCTAAGGCACATGAGATCTCCAAGACCCAAAAATCATTTGGGGAAATTCCACCCGGATGGAGAGATATTAAAATAATAAATATTTTTAATGGGGTTCCTAAGTCTAAACTTAGGAAAATTAAAATATCAATGTGTATTAATATAATATGGGTGAGAAAGTTCTAAATAACAAGGATCAAGCCAAAACTAATCTTAGCAGTTGATTGGGATTTAATCTCAGTCATTGAATCGTCAACACGAAAAAGTATAAGAGGAGGCTTGAGGGTTAGTTGGAGATACACAAATAATCTTGAGAGATTAGTTAGTTCGATTTTCTGGGGTGTGGTTTGCTGAGGAAATCGAACAAGTGATCAGTTGCAGTGAGGGGCAGCTTGACAGGTGGCCGAGGAATACATATCAGAGAGGAAGTAGAGTGCTAGAAGAGGCAGCGAAAACCTTGGAGGGCTGACACAGAGGCAGAAAGGGTTGACGCGAAGGCTGAGGGTGCTAGCGCAGAGGACGCAGAGGACCAAGAGGGTGGCACAGAGGGCTTCAGAGGCTATGCTGAGGTGATTCAATGGGATAGACTGAGAGCTGATTGGATGACACAACGCCAGAGAGGGTGACACAGTCCCTAAGGGGGTGATGCAGTTCCAGAGAGTGCGTGGAGTAGTTTTCGCTGTCCAGCACAAGGAATAAACAAAGTCACTATGGGATCATTCATCTAGCTTTTGATCAACCGGAATATCTGTCTCCGGATAGAGGTATTGCTGCCAAGGAAATTCTCTGAAGGGTGAGCCATTTCTGGCACTCTAGTTGATTTCAAAATCTGCTTAATAATAAAACCCTCTATACATTGTGCCGATTTTCCCGCATTGGGTTTTTCTAGGGATGATTGTCCAAAAATAATGGTGTCCCTCGTGTTGTCTCAGTTCATTTTAGTTGCTGATTTGTATATTTGTGAAGGCTGCTATTGTGTTTATTTCGATGTTTATATGATTAAATAACTTGTTAATGTAAAGAACAAGTAGGAGATAATAAACCAGAAATAGCAGTAGGGATTTCTGATGCGTTAGATTCAGAAATTTTCACAAAAATTATAGATTCAACCTCGAGAAATCAACCTCTCTAGATAAATAACTTGAACTCCCAGTGAACTCGGCCCACATAGAAGATGATCTCAACCTCAAGTGAATTCAACCCCTTCAGAGAGTGAACTTAGCCTCTGATGAATTCGACGCTCTAAAGGAAAAATAGGTCTCTTAGTAATTTGGCCCTTATGCAATAATGAATTTATGCTCCTTAAGGAATTTGGCCTCAACAACTTCCTGCAATACAAACTCAGCCTCCAAATGATGAATTTGACATTCAACAACAAACACTGAACCTGCAAATCTTTGAATGCAAATGGAAGACTTGATGTGATGTCCCCTCATACTATCATAGTCAACTGGGGTGGCACTGTAGGTCCACCAAAATCATCAAAAGAGCCAACTAGGGTGGCACTCTAAGCCCACTAAAATCAGCTAGAGGATTTCTCTTCAAACCCTCGAGCCAAACTCGCTTGAGCCAGAACAATTCTAACTAGGGTGGCACTCTAAGTCCTCTGAAATTAGCTAGAGGATTTCTCTTCAAACACTTGAACCAAGCTCGCTTAAGCCAAAACAATTCTCTAGAAATAATAAACCAATTCGAATGCCTGAGAAATGATCTCCTCTCTCATTTTATAGACTTGTTGGAACTTTCTCCGATCTTCTAAAAATACCTTAATTATTATTTTTCGTTGAAAAGGCCACTAAGTGGATTTTCTTATTTCTCCAAATGACTTTTTTCCCTTTTTATTTATTAATATTTTTTCCCTTTTATTTAAATAAAGTAGAGTTAGGCAAAACTCCTTTGCCCCCTTAACAATTTCCCCTTTTTATAGCCTAAAGGAGATGATTTAGGTTAGTAGGAAGATATCTTCATGCTCAAGTGATTGGGGACATTGCAGTTCTCCCCACTCAAGATTGCTTGTTCTCAAGCAAGTGTAATCCTAGATGCTGAAGCATATGCTCCCCTTCCCATGTTGTGTCCTCCATAGGTAGATCCTTCCATCAAACAAGATATTCCCTTATGACCCTATCTTTTAATTTCTTCTCCCTCACCTATAATATCTTCTTCGAAATCAAGATTAACTATACTTGCCTGTCCAATGAAGATAACTCAAGTGAAGATACGACCCCTTGCTCCAATGCTTTCTCCAAACAAAACACATGGAAGACATTATGGATCTTGCTCCCTTCTAGAAGCTCGAACTCATAAACTACTTTTCCGACTCTTCTAATGACTCTATATGGCCCATCGAATCATGGCTTCAATTTGTTGGCCCCTTTTTGTTTTAGGGTGGACTGTCTATAAGTCTGCATACGTAAGTATTTTTGATTTGGGGTAGCATCGGATATGCTCTAGCGATGAAAATTGGTGGAGAGACTAAAGCACATGAGATCTCCAAGACCCAGAAATGGTTTGGGGAAATTCTACTTGGTGAAGGAGATGTTAAAATAATTAATATTTTTAATGGGTTCCTAAGTCTAAACTTAGGAAAATGAAAATATTAATGGGTATTTATATAAAACTGGGTTAGAAGGTTCTAAATGACATGGACCAAGCCAAATCTAATCTTTGTTGTTGATTAGAGATGTAATCTCGGCTATTGAAGACTCAACATAAAAAGTATAAGAGGAGGCTTGAGGGTCAGTTGGAGATACACCAGATTGATTAGTAAGTTCGATTTTCTAGAGCAGGGTTTTCTAAGAGAAATCGAACTAGTGATCAAAATTGCAGCGAGGGGCAGTGAGTGCATAACGTAGAGGTAGAGATAGTGCCGGAAGACCAGTGCAGAGGCAGAGAGGCAGACGCAAAGCCAATAGGAGCCACATAGAGGCCAACAGTCACTGCGTAGAGGGCCAGAGGGCTTGCATGAGTGATGCAGAGGTTGCAGAAGTGACGTAGAGGGCCAGAGAGGTTGCACAATGCCCCAGGAGGCTGACATAGAGGGTTCTAGGCTGATGCGGAGGCCAGGAGGGCTGACGCTGAGCCTCAGAGAGGTGCTCGAGAGGATTTAGTGGAGCAGGCTTTCAGAATATATGCTTCTGAAGGGAGGTATTATTGCTAGATTGATTTCTCTATTGGGTGGGCCAGTTTGCTTAATAATAAAACCCTTAGAACTGTTGCATCGGTTTTCCCAAGTTGGTTTTTTAGGGGACGATTGTCCAAAAATAATGGTGTCCCTTGTGTGTTTGTCTATTTCTTTTAGTTGATGATCTATAAATGGTTGAGACTACATTTGTGTTTATTTCAGTATTTATATGGTTAAATAACTTGTTCAGTAATTAAACAAGTAGGTGAAATAAACCAGATAGTGCAGGAAAATTTCTATTGGGTTAGACCTAGAAATTTCAATATGGTATCAGAGCATTGCAAATCACAGGAGAGCTGAAGACACCAACTGAATCAGAGAATTTGTAGCAAAAACAACTATATCGAGTGACAAAAAATGTTCCTAATCAAAAAGCAGCATAGAAGGGGTGATGCAGAGGGCCTGTGTCATCAGTTCGAGCTAGAGAAAGGGCCATCACAGAAGCAGTGAGAGGCAAAAGAGGCTCACGAAGAGCCACGTCATCCTGCTAAGCCAAGTAGGAGTGACGCAGTTGGCTAGTGGAGCGATTTAGCCACTGTCGGGATTGAACAGAGCCTAGAGGCTCAGTGCTTCAGTTGCTGGGGCATAGGAAGCTGTGGGTAGATTGTGGAGTGTGAAGCTGGTGGGGTGCTATCGCTGCTGAGGCAGAACAGTACCTAATGAGACAGAACCAAGGTAGAAAGGAATCACTACCTAATCGGGTTTCTAGCCAAGAAATCCAGATCAGTGTTGCAGGAGCAAAGGAGATTGGAGAGGTACGATTTCACTGTTGGCAGAAGGATTTCCAGGAGGGAAATTGAGACTCAGAGGGAGTCTAGAAGAGAAGTTCTAGGAGGGAAGTAGAGACTTAGAAGGAGTCTAAGAGAAGAGCAGAGATGGCAATGAATGGACTAAGAGATCAGGACAAGCTAGACAGGTTGTCCATCTTTGTCATCTGGAAGGCTAGGATCCTGTCTGTTTTGGATAGACATTTCATCAAGGCATTTGCCTTGAGAACTGTGGCTATCCCAGTCAACCCAGTTGATAACAAAAGGTATGAGGATGCAATGGCCAAGGAAAAGTGCATAATCCTTGATGGGGTCAGGGATCATGTAGTTCAACATATCGCCGAGAAGAATACGATAAAGGAGATGTAGGATACCTTGACGACATTGTATCAAGGCACTTCTGTGTAGAGGAAGATGCTACTGGAGAATTAGTGGTGGTCATACCAAATGCAGAAGGGGGAGCAGATAAATCACTTCCTCAGTAGGTTGTAGGAGATTCACAACCAACTAACTTACATAGGGGCCACGCCGGATCAAGAGTTAATGGTGAGGACTGCCTTGAACGTAGTCTCCGAGGACTGCCTTGAACGTAGTCTCCAAGGAGTGGGAGACATTCGTCCAAAGCATTTTCGACAGACCGAATCTTCTAGATTGGGAAGAACTGTGGGCAGCTCGTTGCCAAGAAGAGATCAGACGATTGACCAAGGCGGGAAGTAGTGGCAAAGGGGCCTGGATCAAGAAAGAGGAGGAAGAAGATTCAGCTCTGGAATTTGCGGGGCAGTAAGGGAAGAGGAAGAAAAAGGACCTCTCCAAGATAAAGTGCTTCAACTGTGGGGAGCTAGGCCATTATGCAACCCAATGTCCTAGGAAGAAAAATAAGGGAGAGGCGTTTGACTCCAAGGCAACACCAACTATGGCGAAGAAGGAGGTAGATGATGATAACGATTGTGCCATGAGTGCTCATGTGCCTCTAGAGAAGAGGTGGGGAGACATTGAGTTGTAGTCAGGAGGACTATAGAAGATGTGGGGCAGGATCCTTGAGGTACCCAAACTCTTCGATCATATTCTGCTACGGAGCCTCGAAGTGACAGTAGCAGGATGGCGGATGTCAGTAGAAGCGGAAGCAGATGGAGCCCTGACAGTGTAGAGAGGGTTGTAGTAGTGTGAGAGGCACAAAGGAGGTTGCAGCAGTGCACAAAGGCACAAAGGTGTTTGCAGCAGCGCGAGGGAGCACAGGATAACAGCATAGAGAGAGCTTCAACATCAGGAGGCTTTCTAGCCTGACAAGGATATCAATAGTTGGGTAGATCAGTTATCATCATCTCAGTAACTGAGTTGTAGTGCAGTAGTAGCAGTGGTAATGCTATGGGTAGCGTGATGAGAGGGGCTACACTACAGATGTAGTGTTGGGAGAAAGGACCAGTAGCAACACAGATGTAGAGGGAGTTGCTGTACAAATGTAGAAGTGGTAGTGGCAGAGCCATGGGTAGCAGTATAGGATGCAGCAATGTAGAGGATGTTGGGTAGCAAGGCCAAACATCAGCACAGGTACCAGTGCTGGATGATCAGGGTGATGCTCAGTGGTGGAGTATTACTAGAGCACATTCCTTGCTAAGAGGGAGTGTTGGGGTAGCATCGGATGTGCTCTAGCCATAAAAATTGGTGGAGAGGCTAAATCACATGAGATCTCCAAGACCCAGAAATGGTTTGGGGAAATTCTACCTGGTGAAGTAGATGTTAAATAATTAATATTTTTAATGGGTTCTTAAGTCTGAACTTAGGAAAATAAAAATATTAATGGGTATTAATATAAAATTGGGTTAGAAGGTTCTCAATGACATGGATCAAGCCAAATCTAATCTTAGCCATTGATTAGAGATGTAATCGCAGCCGTTGAAGACTCAACATAAAAAGTATAAGAGGAGGCTTGAGGTTCAGTTGGAGATACACCAGATTGATTTGTCAGTTCGATTTTCTAGAGCGGGATTTGCTAAGAGAAATCGAACCAGTGATCAGAATTGCAACGAGGGGTAGTGAGTGTGTTGATTTGGGGTAGCATCGGATATGCTCTAGCCATGAAAATTGGTGGAGAGGCTAAAGCGCATGAGATCTCCAAGACCTAGAAAGGGTTTGGGTAGATTCTAACCGATTTGGGAGAAATTAAAATAATTAATATTTTTAACAGAGTTCCTAAGTCTAAACTTAGGAAAAATAAAATATTAATGGGTATTAATATAAAACTGGGTTAGAATGTTCCAAAAGTCATGGATCAAGCCAAATCTAATCTTAGCCATTGATTAGAGATTTAATCTCGATTGTTGATGGACCAACAAGAAAAGTATAAGAGGAGGCTTGAGGGTCAGTTGGAGAACACATCAGTGTGATCAGTGATTCGATTTTCTAGAGTGGGGTTTGTTAAGAGAAATCGAATCAGTGATCAGCAATGAGGGGCAATGAATACATAGCAGAGAGGCAGAGTTAGTACTAGAGAGATAGCGCAGAGCCTGGAGAGGTTGATGCAGAGGCAGCTGGGTGCTGTGTAGGGCCAGGAGAGGCCAGTGTGGGTGACGTAGAGGGTTTAAGGGCTGACGCAGAGGCTAGTAGAGCTGACGAATGGCTAAGAGGCAATGATGGGAGGTTTTTCATGGGGCAGACTAGGTGTTGGTGAGCCGGAAAGGGTGACACCGTCCCTATTAGAGTGACATAGAGCAGTGGAAGTTGCAGTTGTTGGTGTGGGATCATTCATCCAATGATTAATCAGCGAGAATATCTATCTCTGAGGAGAGGTACTACTGCCGATGGCATTCTCTATTGGGTGAGCCATTTCTAGCACCTTAGTTTTATTATGAAAACTGTATAATAATAAAACCCTCTAAATAGCTGCACCGATTTTCCCTCATTGGGTTTTTTCGGGGACATTGATAAAAAAATAATGGTGTCACTTGTGTGCTTGATTTCTTTCAGTTGATGATCTGTAGATGTTGATACTAGTGTTTATTTTTAGTATTTACATGGTAAATAACTTGTTAAGTAATTAAACAAGTAGGTGAAATAGACCAAATAGTACATGAAGAATTTTTAACGAGTTAAACTTAGAAATTCCAACATGGTATTTGAGGGTCATTGCAGATCATAGGATAACTGAAGGCATCTGTTAGCAGAGTAGTAGCAACAGATTCAACTGTCCCCAATGACAGAGCTAATTTGTGTAGAAGGCGATAGAGGAAGGAGTGACGCAGAGGAACTGTGTCATCAATCTGGGTTAGAGAAAGGCAGTGCAAAGGCTAAGGGAGGCAGAATCAAGCTTATGCAGAGGCCAAGAGGGCTGACGCAGTTGGCTTGGGGAGCTAATTTGATGGTGCCGGTATTGTGCAGAGCTAAGTTGTTCAATCCTTCAGTTGCTGGGACATAGGAGGTTGTGGGTAGTTTGTGGAGCGAAGCTGGTGGGGTACTATGGTCAGAATAGTACGTAACAGGGGAAGACCGAGGTGAAGGGAGTTGCTGCTGAGGCGGATTTCTAGCCAAGGCATTCAGATTAGTGTCAGACGATCGGAGTAAGACAACTTGACATTGGTAGAAGGATTTCCAGAAGGGAAATCGAGACTCAGAGGGAGTCGAACCGAGAACTTCCAGACGGGAAGTTGAGAAACTCAGCAGGAGTCGAACAGAGGACTTTCAGGCGGGAAGTCGAGAGACTTGAAAGAGTCGAAAGGAGAGCAATGAAATGGCCGTGAATGGGCTGAGAGATCAGGATAGGCTGGACAAAGTGTCTAACTTTGTGGTCTGGAAGGCCAGGATCTTGTCCATTCTAGACAAAGATCGCATCAAGGACTTCGCCTTGAAAACAATAGCGATCCCTATGGAGCCAGCTGAAAATGAGAAGTACGAGGAGCCAATGGCCAGGGCAAAGTGCATCATTCTTGATGGGGTCAAGGATCATGTGGTGCTGCATATTGCCGAAAAGGATACGACAAATGAGATGTGTGAGGCCCTAGAGAAATTGTACTAGCATACTTCTCTGTAGAGGAAAATGTTACTTGAAAATCAGCTGCGGTCATACTAGATGTAGAAGGGAGAGCAGATAGATGTCTTCCTTAGTCGATTGAAGGAGATCCATGACTAGCTAACTTCCATAGGGGCCACGCTGGATCAGGAATTGATCGTGAGAACCTCATTAAACACAATCTGAGAGGATTGGGAGGTATTTGTCAATAGCATACTAGGTAGGACTAGGCTTCCGGATTAGGAGGAACTGTGGGTGGCTCTTCGTCAAGAAGAGATTAGATGGGTGACCAAGGTGGGGAATAGTGACAAAGGGGTCAGAATCAAGAAGGAGGAAGAAGAGGATGCGACTCTAACATCTGCGAGGAAGAAGGAGAAGAGAAAGAGGAGAATCTCTTCAAGGTCAAGTGCTTTCATTGTGGGGAACTTGGTCGTTTTGCGAACTAGTGTCTTAGGAAGAAGAGTAAGGGAGAGGCTTTTGAGAGCAAGGCAATGCCGACGAGGGCGGAGAAAGAAGTTGAGGAGGATGACGATAGTGCCATGAGTGCTCATGTGCCACTTGAGAAGAAGTGGGGAGACATCGAGCTGTAGTCAAGTAGGTCATGAGGGGCAGGATCCTTGAGTTACCCAACCTCTTGGATCATACCTTGCTACAGGAGCCCCAAAGAGAGAGTAGCAGGACTGGTGGATGTGGGTAGAGACAGAGGCAGATGAAGCGACAAAGAGTGCTACAGTGCAGGAGTCATCGGACAACACGAGGATGGCAAGATACAACAGTGCGAGAGGCACAAGAATGTTACACTAGTGCAGGATGGCACAAAGAGGTGTGCAATGGTGCGAGATGCAGGGAGTTGTTGCACCAACACAGAGGTCAGTAGAGGGAGCACTTGTTAGCGGCAGAGGGAGCTTCAACATCGAAAGTGGCTCTAGCCTGACAGGGATGTTAGAAGTTGAGTGGATTAGTTACTTACTTCTCAGTAACTGAGTTGTAGTGTAGTAGCACAATGCAGCATGATGAGAGGGGGTTGCAGTGCAGTAGCACAATGCAGCATGATGAGAGGGGGTTGCAGTGCTGGGTGTATGGACCAACAACAATACAAATGCAAAGGGAGTTGCTGTACGGATGCAGATGTGGCAGTGGCAAGGCCATGGGCAGCAGTATAGGATGCAATAGTGCAGAGGATGTTGGTTGGGGATGCCTAGCATTAACACAAGGATCGGTGCTGGATAATCAGGGTGATACTAAGTGTGGAGTATTACTAGAGGACAACCCTCGCTAAGAGGGAGTGTTGATTTGGGGTAGCATAGGATGTGCTCTAGCCATGAAAATTGGTGGAGAGGCTAAAGCACATAAGATCTCCAAGGCCCAGAAAGGGTTTGGGCAGATTCTAAACAGTTTGGGATATATTAAAATAATTAATATTTTTAATGGAGTTCCTAAGTCTAAACTTAGGAAAAATAAAATATTAATGGGTATTAATATAAAACTCGGTTAGAATGTTCCAAAAGTTATGAATCAAGCCAAATCTAATCTTAGTCGTTCATTAGAGATTTAATCTCGACTGTTGATGGACAACGAGAAAAGTATAAGAGGAGGCTTGAGGGTCAATTGGAGAACACATGAGAGTGATCAGTCATTTGATTTTCTAGAGTGGGGTTTGCTAGGAGAAATCAAATAAGTGATCAGCAGCGAGGGGTAGTGAATACATAGCAGAGAGGCAGAGTTAGTACCAGAGAGACAATGCAGAGCCCAGAAAAGTTGACACAGATGCAGTTGGGTGCTATGCAGAGGCAGCTAGGAGTTGCGTAGAGACAGGAGAGGCCATCGTGGGTGACTTAGAGGGTTTGAGGGTTGACGCAGAGCCTTGAGTAGCTAGGCAGAGGCTAGTAGAGCTGATGCAGGGCCAAGAGGCTGCGTTGGGAGGTTTTTCGTGGGGCAGAGTGGGTGTTGGTGAGCCAGGAAGGGTGACGCAGTCCCTATCAGAATGACGCAAAGCAGTGGATGCTGCAATTATTGTTGTGGGATCGTTCATCCAGTGATTAATCAGCCGGAATATTTGTCTTCGAGGAGAGATACTACTGTCGAGGGCATTCTCTCTTGGGTGAGCCATTTCTGGCACCCTAGTTGTATTTTGAAAACTGCATAATAATAAAACCCTCTGAATCGTTGCACTGGTTTTTTCGCATTGGGTTTCTTCAGGGACATTGGTCCAAAAATAACGGTGTCACTTGTGTGCTTGATTTCTTTTAGTTGATGATCTCTAGATGTTGATACTGTACTTGTGTTTATTTTCAGTATTTACATGGTAAATAACTTGTTAAGTAATTAAACAAGTAGGTGAAATAAACCAACTAGTATAGGAGGAATTTCTAACGAGTTAAACTTAGCAATTCCAATAGCAGAGAGGCAGAGATAGTGCTGGAAGACCAGTGCGGAGGCAGAGAGGTAGACGCAGAGTCAACAGGAGCCACGCAGAGGCCAACAGTGACTGCACAAAGGGCTAGAGGGCCCGCGTGAATGACGCAGAGGACCAGAGAGGCTACGCAGTGCACCAAGAGGCTGATGCAGAGGGTTCTAAGTTGACGCAAAGGCTAGGAACGTTGATGCAGAGCCTCAGGGAGGTGCTCGAGAGGGTTTCATTGAGCAGACTTTAAGAATATCTACTTTCGAAGAGAGGTATTACTGCCAGATTGATTTCTCCGTCGGGTGAGCTAGTTTAGCACCCAGTTGTACTCATGAAAAGCTGCTTAATAATAAAACCCTCAGAACTGTTGCACCGGTTTTCCCAAGTTGGGTTTTTTCGGGGACGATTGTCTAAGAATACCAGTGTCCCTTGTGTGTTTGTCTATTTCTTTCAGTTGATGATCTATAGATGGTTGAGACTGCATTTGTGTTTAATTCAATATTTATATGGTTAAATAACTTGTTCAGTAATTAAACAAGTAGGTGAAATAAAGCAGATCGTGCAAGAAAATTTCTAACAGGTTAGACTTAGAAATTTCAAATAAGTATACCATGTCTCCCACCTCGAAACTACTCTCGATCCTGCACCTATCAACATACATTTTTTTTTCTGATTTTGTGTTGTATGTAGATTATCCTTGTGATTCTAAAGGATGTCTTGGCTCTCTTGGATCCAACCTTGTTGCTTAGGGCTTGACTGTTTCCATATACCAGTTCTGCAAATGAAAGGGCATCGTAACCATATAGAGGCCAAAATTGTGACATCCCAATTGACATTTAATATGTGGTATTGTAGTAGAACTGTTCAAGGTGCAACCATTTCACCCAAGCTTTGTGATGCCCCATCACACAATTCCTAAAGTAAACCTCTAGTTAGGTCACCTGACATGGGGACGTGGGATACATAGGATAGAAAAATACAAGAGTCTGACATGGGATATGGAGGCTGCATAGAATAGGATACATAGGACGTGCTCTATATATCTATATATATTAAAAAAATTAATAGATACATCATATTATAATATTACACAAATTCTCATGATGATACAAGTAACGAATTCAATCACAGATTCATACATGTACATTGTAAGTTTGTAACATTATGTATACAATCATGATTCATCAATGATACAAGTTTACAACTAGAAATTAACCATAAACACAAGAAATCTATGTTGCAGGAAACACTGGGTTTGAGCCTGTTTTTGGGCAGAAACAATATGGAAACTCGTAAACGTGTTTGGTATGGCCTAGAAACGCATTTCAGGCCATACTGCCACGTTTCACATGGGGGAAACATGGCCCAATATGCCCTGGAATGCGTTTCCTGGTCGTATAGCCACATTGTAGCGATAAAGTGACTTTTTCTTTCAATTGTTTTTTATTTTTTATTTTTAACTTTTCGTTTTTATTTTTTAATTTTCGCTTCTTGCCAATTCAAGAGTGATAGAGGGAGCTATTGAAGATTGTAAACAATTTGTTTTGAGTGGGGTAGCCTAATTTTCAAGCCTAGGGCCCTAGTGTTGATAGTAAAGTTAAATTCTCAAAGTAAAAGTGACATTCTCCTTTATCTTTCATTTTCATCCTTTTACTTAAATTTTTAACATTACCATGAAATGACTTGGGATGTTTGAGAGGTTTTGCCCTCATTGGATTTCATATGGAGAAAGTAGAATTTTAAATCTCACTCAAAATCCAACAGACATATCTGGTTTTCAGGATTTCAAGATTGAGGGGATTGTAATGTTTCCATTGGATTTTTTTCATGTACTAGGGTATGGAACTTATATTTAATCAAGAAAAGCAAGCCCTTTATGTAGGGGAGACTCCCAATAATCAAGAGCATCTAGGGTACTAGGGTATGGAACTTGTATTTAATCAAAAGCACTAAGGCTATTCGACTATGAAGGAGGAGACTCCCAATCAAACACTAGACAAGAAATTAGAAATCTCTCATGGCTGATTTTGGATATTGCATTTTTCATTATGTGATCATTCATGAGTAAATGCGATGTAAATTTAGAGAGTTGTAGTTTATGCATTGACATTGGACAATTTAATCATAATGTAATAAATTATAATGCATCATGTAATAAATTATAATGTGTCATGTATGCTTTATGATTGCACATATTTGATAAATGTCCTTATATATATATATATATATATATATATTGCATTTCCTCGTTTCCAAAATTTTGTGGGTCACGTTTTGTACTCATACCTATTTCAGAAACTTGTACTCATTTCCCCGTATCGTGTAGGCTAGCAAGAAATTAACCAAGAATAAGACTTCTTAGCTCCCTTGTCTCTAATCACATCATACCTTGTAAATCGACCAGTGCCAGTGGAAAATTCTACAAAGGCATCCTCCACCTCATCAAGAATGCTCTATCCTGAAAACCGCCTGAATGCATCTTTCCTTCCCTGTGATATTTCACCATCCATGTGAGGAGGGAATCTGTGGGAAGGTCCACCATTCAGCCACTCATGGCTGTAGTATTTTGGGTTCAATGAGTGAGCCAAATAATGTAAATGTGTGCAATTCTTGTCCCATTTACTGACAAGAATATCCTGTATAGTACCACATAAGGCCTCTGGTGATGTCTCATACTCGGGGCACTCACTCTGTAGAATAATACTCCTCACGGACTCGATCATGGAATCCCATCTCTCATAAACCTCTGCTAGGATGGGTTTATTTGAATCTGCAAATCGAAGCAAAGAAATGATAGGGTCCATGATCTGAATAATTAGATCTACCCTCTCCCACCAAGTATTATCTGGCACTGTGTTCTTCATACTTTTAGAGGCTAGTTCATATGTCTTTCTCCAAAACGACCAAAACTCTAAAATAACCATGGTCCCAAGAGCAGTCTTGACCTCCCTCAACCTCTTCATCATGATGAATGAAGAGCCAAATGTGTATCAACAATCTTCAATAATGATAGATTGTTGTACTCCTTGTCGATAGTGAGGGCATTTGTATGATTTTGTACAAAACTATTGATATGCCTTGCATCCTCAATAATGTTAACAATCCAAAGCACATCAGAAGCAATGGATTTCGGTGCTTAGTTCATTGAACAGACACTACAAGGTGTCCAAAGCACTTGTGGATATTTAGCTTCCACAATCATGTCAACAACCTTGCAAACAGGTGCATTATCTGTAATGATTTTCACATAAAAATCAACACCTACCTCTTCAATAACTTTTATAAACAACTCACCCATATATTGTGCATCCTTGTATTCTCCAAGTGTATCCACTGCTTTCAAGAAAACTGGACCATTCAAGGAAAACACCATGAAGTTGATGAGTGGGTGTTGTGTTGGATCTGTCCATCCATAAAAAACAATGCTAACCCCAGATGTTGGCCATGATGCTTTAGTAGGCTCAAGCATTTTATGCACCTCTTTTTTTGCCTTCGTCAACGATGTGGTTCTAAGTTTCTTTGAACTAGAAGGCAGATACCATGATGGAGACTCGTGAGTTGGAGATCAACACATCTCAATAAATAGTAGTGTTGCAGTAATCGCGATAAAATCGTTTTATCGCGATTTTTTCAAAAAGAAGATAAAATTGGGTGATAAAATCGGGGGGGGGGGGGTTGCCGATTTTTAGGGAAAAATCGTGAAAGAAAAGAAGTTTTTGTTTTTTGTTTTTTTATTTTTATTTTTTATGAGGAGGATTAGGTGACCCAAGCTACCCCTGTCACAAGTAGAGGACGTGGTCTACCTCCTGTAGCTCTAAGTTCTTCAGCTTCTAGAGCACAACAGAGTCTACTGCCAACTCCACCGACATCTACATCTAAAGGGGCAAAGGAAATCAATAGTATTAGACTTTAGTTATTTTGTTCATTTCATTGTATATGACATTATGGCTCATGATATGAGATACATTATTATATTTTTTGTTGATATTTTGAGCTGAGTTGGGAGTCATGAGTCAGGACTTACTATTCAGGACATGGTTCACTGTTATGTGTGATCTGGCACTAGAAATGATATTAAACATCTTATATATTAGTTCTTTAATCATATTTATGTGTCAATGTATTTATTTTATGTTGTAGATGCTTTAGATATTAAAAAAATTGCAAAAAAATGAATATTTTTGTATGTTACGATTTTTTCTTGATTTTTACCGATTTTTACGATTTTTTCCTATTTTTTCCCGACACCGATAATATCCCGATAACGATCAGTGCAACATTGATAAATAGAGGTGAGCGTGCAACATTAAAAGATATGAAATTTTGATAGAAAAAAGGCAATGGCGAGATCAAGCTCTTCTCGTTTCTCTTTTTGAAAAATCTTATTCATTGGACCAAGTGAAATTGCCTTTCTTTTTGCTGCTTGTCCCCCAATAGAACTCTCAAATGGAAATTTGGTGGCGCCTTTCTTCAAAAATGGAAGGGGGTCATCATTCTTGGTTTTTTTATTTATTTTGTAGCCACATTTTCCATACCAACAGTGAACTCTTTTTCCATTTCTTTCCTCTTTTGTAAAGGAATTTGTGTACAAGCTCCAACTCCACAACTTGGTAAAGCCAACAAATGGCCTTTCACATGAAAATATGTGCTTGTGAAAGTATTGTGGCAAAAGTTGCATCTCTAATTCACATTGCTCCTCCCTTCCCCTTGCTGCTTGGCCCATCCTCTCTTGTGACATATTTCCACATGGGATATTTCTCAATGTTACCTTTAGGAGGATGTCTACCCTCAACATTACTTGCAGCAAACACTGATGATATTGGGAGAGCGACATCTCCAATGGGACATTCTTCCCCTTTCTTTTCCCCCTACCTATTACCCTTGATTGAGCCATGAATACTGTAAAGCAATAAACAAAGCATGCACAAATTTGTAAAAGAAATGCATATACAAAATGCTGTAATATAAATGCAAAAGAATAGAGAGGAAATGCACTTACCTGTTGCTTGAATCTCCTTGAAAACACTCCAAACCCTTGGCTCCTTGCTCCAAACTCCTAAGAGCAAACCCACAGCTCACTTCTTGCAAAAGGAATGACACAGAATGATAGAAAACATAAGCTATTTCACCCTTTTATGGCTGCGCGGGTTTTGATTTGCCGGATTCGTGTCTAGATTTTGTGACACGATGTGTTCAAATGGGGCACAATCCAGATTCTATTGTGTCCGATTCGGACACGACGTGTCACGAAATTCAGACACGATTTAGGGCTAATCGAATCCAATTCGTTGGATTTGGACACATGGCCAAAAAATAACGAATCCAGTTTCGGAGAGCCTCATTTATGTAAATACGAGGCATAGTGAAGTATATCAAACTACGGAAATAATGCGATACATAATGCGAGCTATAGAGAATTAATAGTGAACCATAGAGAATTAACACCTCAAACTTTCACACTCTTTCAATATATGAAGCCTCAGTTCTTCACTCCATGATCATAGGATATGTGAGATTCAAAATTGCCTTTTGTAGAGAAGGATTGATCTTCTTTTTATAGTCTTCCATGGTCGTTGAATAGGAGCCTCGAGGGGTGAAGCCGACTTGTTGAAGACTCTTTATGGATTTTCTCTTATTAAATATATTTACCGCTTGCCTTTATAATTATTGGTCAACTAAATCTGTGCCATATTAAATAATAAGAGAAGTGCCCAAATACTTTAATGACAATATTTTTTTATCCAATTTTGAATTCATCTTTTGGGCGAGATGGGCTTCTCTTGGGGTTATTTGATTCCTATGGGGAAATTCGTCCCATAGCTTCCCCAATTTTCAACAACCAACATTGGCCTCTCTTTCTAATTCTTTCCTCTTAGATGTAGTCACTCCCAAACATGCTCCAATTCCACAAGATGGTAAGCCCAACAAATGTTCTTTCACACGAAAATAGGAGCTCTTGAATTGAGTTTTGCAAAAGTTGCATTTCCAA
Organism: Pinus taeda; assembly: GCA_000404065.3. Taxonomy (NCBI): domain Eukaryota; kingdom Viridiplantae; phylum Streptophyta; class Pinopsida; order Pinales; family Pinaceae; genus Pinus; species Pinus taeda. The sequence goes on from APFE031343153.1 coordinate 107,128, forward strand.
AGAACATTGCCTCCTCCCTTTGACTTCCTACCTAGCCGTTGATCTCTTGTAACATACTTCCATAGGGGATATTTACTTTCTTGAGCTTGTTGTCTTGTTAAATTGATGTTTCTCTCAACATTTGAAGTTTTTGTTGCAGCCCCACTTCCAACAAATGGAAAACTAGCATACCCTGATGAAATTGATAGAGGGGGGACATTACCAATGGGGATATTCCTCCCCTTTTTTTCCCCTTCCCTGCTGTCGTTGATTGAGCCATGACTGTTGTAAAAATAAATAAAAATTGTAAACAAAATGATGGGCACACTATTGTAGCAAAATTAGAAAAAAATGGAAGGGAAATCCACATAACTATAGCTTGACTCACTTTCAAAACACACCTATGTCCTTTGTTGGTTGCTCCCAAAGTTCCACAACTCCAAAACCACAATTGAAAATGAGGAAAAGTGGCCCAATTCCGGATTTTATTGAGTCCACAGGTCCCTTTTTGCCAGACACCTGTCCGAAAATCATGATTCACTGTGGGAGCGAATCAGACTCTTGTGGGACACAAATCACGATTTCGTGACACACTCTAGCCTCGAATCAAACACATGTCCCTTGAGAATCTTGTTTGACATGTTTGATTTGTGATGCATGGGGGGGGGGGTAATCTAGTGACTTAGCCCTCCAACTGTTTGTTAACTACCTTTGTTTGCTTATTGGTCTAGGGGTGATAACTTGTGCTAGGTGTAAGATTTGTACCCACTAATTAGAAGAGCTCTTGCCAAAATCTGCCCATAAACCTATTGTCTTTGTCGCTAACAATGGTCTTGGGAAGACCATGCAATCTGAATGTCTCTCAAAAGAACAACCCTCCTACATGAGACGTTGAATACCTAGAAGGAATTAGAAGAAATGGGCAAACTTAATCAACTTGTCGACCACAACATAAACACACTCTCTCCTCTGCACTTAAGGTAGCCTTGTGATGAAGTCCATTGCAATGCTCTCCCACTGCTGTGCTCAAATAGGCAATGGTTGAAGTAAACATGTTGGATGTATGTGTTCGTCTTTGTTCTATTAACATGCGCTACGCTCACAAGCATATCTCAAAACGTCCTCCTTGAGACCCTTCCCTGAGAATCTCTCCCTACTAGCTCTATAAGTATTGAGCAAGCCCAGATGCCCTGCCAGTGGTAAATCATGTGCCGCATGCATAATCTTCTCTTTTAACTAAAACTCTAGCACCAAATAAATCATGCCCTTGTAGTAGATGATGTCATTGACCACCCTATATCAGTCATCTTGCAGCTAACCATCCAATATCTCACAAGCCTACTTATTCTCCAAGTATTGCACTAGAAGGTGGGATCTCCAATCCGTCGAGATGTCCATGAGAGACAATGATGTTGGCTTCCTGGATAAGGCATCTACAACTACATTGTTCTTTCCTTTAACATACTCTATCTTGAAATCATATGTTTGGATCTTGTTGACCTACTTCTATTGCCTATCATTGAGCTCCTTTTGATCTAGAAGGAACCTAAGACTGTTATGATCGGTTTTTACCTTGAACCTAGTCCCTACCAAGTATGACTTAATCTTTGCCAATGCATGCACAGTGGCTAGCACTTCCTTATCATAGATGGAATAGTGGCAGTCGTAGTCTCTAAGTTTTATGCTATCAAATGTGATAAGATGATTGTTCAACATCAAAACTGTTCCAATGCCTTCCTCTGAGGCATCACACTCAAGAACAAATGGTTGTGTAAAATGTAGCAGTGCTAACACAAGACATGTGCTCATTTCCTCTTTGAGCCGCTCATAGGTCCCTTTTGTTGTGTCAGTGCAAACAAAAGGCTCTTCCTTAGTGAGATTTGTAAGGGGTGCTGCTAACTGAGAGAATTCCTTGACAAATTGCTTATAATATGCGCAGAGGCCCAAGAATCCTTTCAACATTGTCACGTTCCTGGTGGTTGTGTTGAAGAATGTAACTAGTGTTGGCCTTCATAATTGTAATTGGGTCATGATGTGATGTATTTGTCAAAAGAAAGAAAAATAAATTTTATTGTAAAAGAAATTGACTTATTAAAGCATGGGTTTTATGCTTGGGTCAATGAATTTTAGGTCAAAGCCTCGGGTTTGTGTCAAGAGTCTTTGTCCTTGTCATCATGTAAAAGACCCTTCTTGGGCTTTATCAGTCAAGAAATAAATTTATTTTAGTGTCAAATAAGTCATTTAGGCCTCCTCCACCAAGTCGGCCTCAAGAAAGACATGTCAGCCTAATTGGGAGGCTGAATCCACTATATAAAGGAAACAACTCGACCTCATTTGGTACACATCTCAAGCAAGTTCGATTTGTAGTAGCTGGAGGAAGAAAAGAGAGTGAAATCGCTAAGAAGAATAAGAAAAACCTAGCGAAGGAGAAGGAAGTCTTTGTCAAGCAAAAGAAGTTGAAATTTTTCTCTCTACAATTACACGTGCGAAGTTTTTGGGTTGCTCGGAGGGCCGAAATTGCAGACTTGAATTTGGGCTGAAATTATGAAGAAATAGGGTCAAAATTTTGTCTTTGATGCAGTATTGAGGCAATTGACCTTTGAAGTTTGGAAGGCAGTTTAAGGGCTGACTTGGTGGAGTGAGGAAGGTCTTTTGGTTAGGTCTAAGGTCTTCGTTTATCTCAATTTGATTAGTCGAAGAGTTTGATTGGGTTTTCCCCTAGAGAGGGGTTTCAGCTCTGGCTGAGTGGATATATTTGGTGTCGCTAATATTCATGTTTTGATTTGATGATTGCTTGATGAAAAGAAGATAAAAGAAGAAGGTAAAGAAAGTTAATAAGACTACAAGAATATCACAAGTAATTATCAACATAAGAAAATCTTTTTGCCTTTCTAATTTTCTAACACGGTATCGAGCTAATGTGAAGGAGGAAAGAAAAAGGCAACTTGAAGGTCTATTGAATGAAGAGTTAAGAAGGAAGGAACAAAAGGAGATCATTAAGGAAAGGATGATACAAGAAGAAAAACCTACTATCTATATCAAGTAAAGGAGATATTATAAAGTCTATGACAACCTCAATGAAGACAAAAAATAAGCTAGAATGAGCTTGCAACTATAGGGCATGGAAGAAGAGGATGGATCTTATTCTTGCTAAGCATAATGTTTTGGATTTTTCTCAAGTAAAAGTTAAGAGACCTACAGATGATGTAGGAAAGGAAAATTACAGGGAAACTGACATCTTGGCCATGAATTTAATAGTAGATGGAGTGAAAGACAGTCTAATCCCATGCATATCCAATATAAACTCTGCACAAGAAATGTTTGAAACCCTCTCTAAGTTGTTTACCATCGAGAACATTGGTTAGATGGCTAGTCTCAAGAATGAACTAAGAACAATAAAAATTACAAAAGATGATATTGTGTCATCATATTTTGTAAGATATCTAGAATAAGATATGAACGCCAAGCTATTGATGAAGTTGTACTAGAGAAAGAACTCGTGGCTGCTGCACTACTAGGTCTACCAAAATCTTGGAGCTCTTTTGCATTGAGAATTACCAGTTAGAAGGATACACCAACTTTTGAACAAATGTGGAATGCATGCAGTCAAGAAGAGGTTGACATCTCATTAGTAAGTGACGAAAATGAGGATGAAGAAAACAACACTTCAAATGCCTACTCTGCTCATCATAAGAAGAAGGGAGTATACAAGAAGTTCAAAGGACCAAAGAAGAAGGTTGATGTATCAAAGATTGAATACTACAATTGTCATAAGATGGGACACTACAAAAGTCAATATACTGAGAATTGAAGAAATAAGAAGAGAGAAAGAGAACATGCAAATATTGTCGATGAAGCTCCACCCTAGAAAAACAAGACTAAAGAATATGAAGTTAATGACTTATTTGCTAAAGTCTCTTAGGGATGCTATCCCTTTCATATCCTTCTCCTTTAAGTTTCGTAATGTTTTTCTTTGATGTTTTGATTTCTAGAGTTCATAGATCTAATATATATTTCTAGAACTTTTTGGATTGTTTAAGTTGTAGGTATTCTTCAGAAAGCCTATATTAAGAGGGATCCTTCACTATTTTACCAAAAGATAAGTATATTGTTCTTTGTTTCATTTTTGATGTTTGGTTTCCTCTTCACATCGAGATTTGTTTGTATTGTATACTCATAATTTTTTTCTTTATATTTTCGTTTGTAGGAAATCTTGCAAGATAGAAAAAGGTTCTGGATTTAAGACTTCTGTGGTTAATGTCTTCTAACTTAGCAACCCACAGTAAAAGCCATATTTTGTCGACGTTTCAAATCCCAACAGGGATCCACAGGAAAAGGTTATTGAGGAAACTTCAAAGGAAAGATTTGAGTCACGAAAGAAGTTTTGTTGCAAAGGAAGCCCTTGAGAATGATACTTTACAAGGTTTGTTAAAGATCAACTCAAGGTATGTCTTAGACTACAAGTTTTGTTGCAAAAGGTATGATCATTCTCACTTGAAATTTTCTTTATATTACTAACATCTCTATTTCTAGGGTTTCAAATCATAAAGATTCTTGTTGGGGTGATTAATAATTAGATTGAATCTACCCTTGTTATACTATCTCTTGTCATTTAATCATTTTTGTAAAACCTTAACCCTTAGGGTTCACTATAAAACTGTAGCCCTTTTTGATGCTAAGTGTATGTTGATGTTAATAACGAAACCCTACTCTACTTGGGGGTAAAATCGAGAACCTATAATGTTATCCTATCCTCTTGATGTTTAGGGTTTTGGTAATGTAATGGAAAAACCCTAGCCTTTTTCGATGCTAAGGGTATGTTGATGTTAATAACGAAACCCTAGTCTACTTAGGGGTAAAGTTGAGAACCTGTAATGATATCCTATCCTCTTGATGTTTAGGGTTTTGGTAATGTAATGGAAAAACCCTAGCCTTTTAGGGTTTGTTGTTGTTGTCTAGTTTACATGATAAAACCTTATATTTTTAGGGTTTGGTGAATTAGGATTTATGAACAAAACTCTTGTAATAGCTATAGTAAAATCCTAGGAATAAAAAACCTATGTGTCAATTCTTCCGTGTGATCGAAAACCTAGCTTGGTCAAAATTGTTATCTAATTTTGGAGCTTGATATTTGCATTTAGGGTTTACAGCAAAATCATAGAAAGAATGAAATAACAATGAATCCTAGATATGTATATGCGTGTATGCTAACGTGGTTGTTGGTGATTTAACTATATTTATGAAATCTAGGGTATATAACAAAACCCTAGTAGAATCTGTCATGAAATTCTAAAAGCATATTATTGAAACTTTAGATGTATAAATCTATGATTGGATTGATATCTTGATTGAGTTGCTAATATATAAGGTTTTGCCTCGAAGATGGAGTCTAGGGTTTATGACAAAACCCTAGCACGATGTTGAAGTCTAGTATATAAAAGATGTGACCCTTGCTAATTATGAACCTAAGTATGTTTAGATATTTGATGTCTAAAGCTTGAATGTTTTTATGCTTCCATTTTAATGACATGATTTTGATATAGTTGACTTCATATATTTGTATTTGGTTGTACTTGTTATTAAAGTTTTGCAGGGATATAATCTTCAAGATGTTGAAGATTTTCATAATTGAAGACGATGATAATGATGAGCATGATGAAGGAAGCTATAGGAATGATGATGATCAAGATGACCTTGATGGCATGAGAAAGAAATAAATCCTTGAATGATTGAAGTCTCTCAAATGTTATAAAAGAAGGAAGTTGTTGAGTTGAGAGGGAGTTTGGATAGAACAAAGCGTATATCTCCCTAGTTAATAGGGAGGACATATTATGACAGTCATAGGAATATACTTGAAGAAAGAATGAAACCAAAGAATGATTTACAAACAAGAGACTTGAGAAGTATTGCAGCTGTATTTGGTGCTACTGAAGAAGTGAAAGAAGAAAGCTTCTGATAAGTTGTATTTGGAAAACTTGATGATTAATTAAGTAGCATCAAAATGATTAAGGAACCCGAAGGTTTGTGTTTATATATATTTGAAGGTTTATTATTGAATGGGGTTGTGATTGTGCAGGATCTCCTCGTCAAAAGGTCGAACGTTTGAAGCATGCTTGGATTAGTGCATATATTTGATTTAGTTGATGAGGAGAGATAAAGCATCTTGGGGCGACAAGATGTTTGGGAGGACATCTGGCCGGCCTATGTGTTGATGTCTAGATCCCAAAGTAAGGAGGGTGGCATTGGTCTTGGAGCTCCGACCTTGGATACGCACCTAGATCCCTGGGTTGGTGTTAGAGCTTAAAAGCTTGATGTTACCTAGAGTGTCTAAAGTTTGAGTACACCTTAGTCCCACCTAATTAGAGTACCGTTGTTAGGTATCTAATCTATAGCACTTCATGTGTTGTAACTCTTCATAGAGTATATCATTTTGAGATCTTCCATGTACCTTTATATATATGTAGTTATGAATACGTCCCTAGTTAAGAGGGAGTGTTGAAGAATGTAACTAGTGTGCGTTCATACTTATATTTGAGTCATGATGTAATGTATTTGTCAAAAGAAAGAAAAATAAATTTTATTGTAAAATAAATTGACTTATTAAAGCATGGGTTTTATGCTTGGAACAATGAATTTTAGGTCGAAGCCTCCATTGTACGCTTCTAGGTTTTGTGTCAAGTACTTGTCCTTATCATCATGTAAAAGATCCTTCTTCGGCATTATCAGTCAAGAAGGAATTTTTTTTTAGTTTCAAATAAGTCATTTAAGCCTCCTCCACCAAGTCGGCCTGAAGAAAGGCAAGTTGGCCTAATTGGGAGGTTGGATCCACTATATAAAGGCAAAAACTCGACCTTATTTGGTACACATCTCAAGCAAGTTTGATATGCAGTAGTTGGATGAAGAAAAGAGAGTGAGATCCCCAAGGAGAAGAAGAAAAAGATAGCGAAGGAGAAGGAAGTATTTGTCAAGCAAAAGTAGTCGAAATTTTTTTCTCTACTATCACACTTATGAAGTTTCTGGGTTGTTGGGAGGGCTGAAATTGCAGACCTGAAGTTGGGTCGAAATTCTAAAGCAATAGGGCTGGAATTATGATGCAATAGGGTCTAAATTCTATCTTTGATGCAGTATTGTTGTAGTTGATCTTTGAAGTTTGGAAAGACAGTTTGAGGGTTGACTTGGTTGAGTGAGGAAGTTATTTTGGTTAGGTCTAAGGTCTTGGTCTGTCTCAATTTGATTAGTGGAATAGTTTGATTAGTTTTTCCCTTAGAGAGAGGTTTTAGCCTTAGCTAAGTGCCTATACCTGGGGTTGTTGATCCTCATGTTTTGATTTGATGATTGCTTGATGAAAAGAAGATAAAAGAAGAACATAATGAAAGTTAATAAGACTACAAGAATATCAAAAGTAATTATCAACATAAGAGAATCTCTCTGCCTTTCTGATTTTTTAATAGGTTGGCCACTCAATAATGGCTCCGATCTTCTCTTAGTGCATTGGCACCCCTTCTCCTTCAATCACATGCCCCAAATAGAGCATCTTTGTCAACCCAAACTCACATTTGGACAATTTAGCATAAAACTACTGCTCAAAAGTCATCAACACCTCATCCAAATGTTGCAAATGCTCCTCCCATGAACTATTGTACACTAAGATCTCGTCAAATAAAACCAACACATACTTATGCAACTGCTTGTTAATGACATTATTCATGCAACATTAGGTGGTGGCTGGAGCATTGGTTAGACCAAGGGGCATAACCAAAACCTCATAGTTCCCATAGTGGCACCGAGAAGAAATCTTTGGGATATCGTGCTCCCTAACCGAAATTTGATGGTGCCTAGTGTTATCACCTTATAATTGAACCTCTAGGATGAGAAACAGTCTATAGAGGTAACCACAAACCTCTTTTGGCTAGAAAACGACCTTTTCCAACTGGAGGGGGCTCCCTCACTTGAAATAAAGTCAAATTGTGTAAGCAGTAATGCTCAAGGACATTCAACGAGGCCAAATCTGTAAAGTTAAATAGGATTTAATGATGACGATTGATGGACTTGAGAGGGAGGGCGACTGAGCATGGATCCATGACTCAGATATTACGCAAAAATATCAGAGCTTGCATGAGACACTTGTAAAAACAGAGGCAATGCAAGTATATATTTCAAGTCATAACATCAGTTGTAGCATAGTGAGCTTTGAAACCAGATTCGTTGTTTTTTGGCCCCGTGTCGAAATCTGACGAATTGTATTCGATTCGCCCTAAATCGTGTCTAAATTTCATGACACATCGTGTTCGAATAGGACATGATTGAATCCGGATCGTGTCTCGTTCGGACACATCGTGTTACGAAATCTAGACATGAATCCGGCAAATCGGAACTCGCGCGGCCATGAAAGGGCAAAATAGCTTATGTTTTTATCATTTTGTGTCATTCCTTTTGCAGGAAGTGAGTGGTGGGTTCGCTGTTAGGAGTTTGGAGCAAGAAGCCAAGGGTTTGGAGCGTTTTCAAGGAGATTCAAGCAACATGTAAGTGCGTTTCCTCTCTATTTTTTTGCATTTGTATTATAGTAGTTTGTATATGCATTTCTTTTACAAATTTGTGTATGTTTTGTTTATTTTTTTTTACAGTTCTCATGGCTCAATCAAGGGTAGCAAGTAGGGAGCAAAGGAAGGGGGAAAATGTCCCCATTGGAGATGTCCCTCCTCCTCGAATATGATTAGAGTTTGCTGCAAGTAATGTTGAGGGAAGACTTCCTCCTAAAGGTAACATTGAGAAATATCCCTTGTGGAAATATGTCACAAGAGAGGATGGGCCAAGCAGCAAGGGGAATGGAGGAGGCAACGTGAATTGGAGATGCAACTTTTGCCACAATACTTTCACAAGCACATATTTTCGTGTGAAAGGCCATTTGTTGGCTTTACCAAGTTGTGGAGTGTGAGCTTGTACAAAAATTCCTTTACAAAAGATGAAAGAAATGGAAAAAGAGTTCATTGTTGGTCTGAAAAATGTGGCTGCAAAATAATAAAAAAACCAAGAATGATGACCCTCTTCCATTTTTTAGGAAAGGTATCACCAAATTTCCATTTGAGAGTTCTATTGGGGGACAAGCAACAAAAAGAAAGACAATTCCAATGCATAAGATTTTTCAGAACGAGAAACAGGAAGAGGTTGATTTCACCATTGCCTTTCTTTTTCTATCAAAACTTCATATCCTTTAATGTTGCTTGCTCACCTCTATTTATTGAGATGTGCTAAGCTCTAACTCATGGGTCTCCATCATGGTATGTGCCTTCTGTTTGAGCGAAGCTTAGAACCACATTGTTGATGAAGGACAAAAAAGAGGTGCAAAAAAATGCTTGAGCCTATTAAAGCATCATGACCAACATCTGGGGTTATTGTTGTTTTTGATGGATGGACAGATCCAACACAACGCCCACTCGTCAACTTCATGGTTTCTTCCTTGAATGGTCCAATTTTCTTGGAAGCAGTGGATACACTTGGAGAATACAAGGATGCACAATATATGGGCGAGTTGTTTATTAAAGTTATTGAAGAGGTAGGTGTTTATTCTTGTGTGCAAATCATTACAGATAATGTACCTGTTTGCACGGCTGTTGGCATGATTGTGGAAGCTAAATATCCACAAGTGTTTTGGATACCTTGCATTGTCCATTCATTGAACTTAGCACTGAAATCCATTGCTTCTGATGTGCTTTGGATTGGTAACATTATTGAGGATGCAAGACATATCTGTAATTTTGTACAAAATCATACAAATGCCCTAATTATCTACAAGGAGTACAACAATCTATCATTGTTGAAGATTGTTGATACATAGTTTGGCTCTTCATTCATCATGTTAAAGAGGTTGAGGGAGGTCAAGACCGCTCTTGGGACCATGGTTATTTCAGAATTTTGGTCTTTTTGGAGAAAGACATATCAACTAGCGTCTAAAAGAGTGAAGGACATAATGCTAGATGATGCTTGGTGGGAGAGGGTAGATTTAATTATTCAAATCATGGACCCTATCATTTCTTTGCTTCAATTTGCTGATACAGACAAACCCATCCTAGGAGAGGTTTATAAGGGATGAGATTCCATGATTGAGTTTGTGAGGAGCATTATTCTACAGAGTGAGTGCCCCGAGTATGAGACATCACCAGAGGCCTTCTGTGGTACTATACAGGATATTCTTGTCAGCAGATGGTACAAGAATTGCACACCTTTACATTATTTGGCTCACTTATTGAACCCAAAATACTACAACCATGAGTGGTTGAATGGTGGACCTTCCCGCAGATTCCCTCCTCCTATGGATGGTGAAATCTCATAGGGGAGGAAAGATGCAATTAGGTGGGTTTTTTCAGGATAGAGCATTGCTTGATGAGGTGGAGGATGCCTTTGCAGAGTTTTCCACTGGCACTGGTCGATTTGCAGGGTATGATGTGATTAGAGATAGGGGGGCTAAGAAGTCCTATTCTTGGTGGGCAAATCATGGGGCAACAAGCTCTCCTTTACAGCAGTTAGCCATGAGGCTCCTCTCTCAGGTAACTTCATCCTCTTTTTGCGAAAGGAATTGGAGCACACATGGGAATTTGTATAGTGTTAAAAAGAGAAGAATTGAGAATCCCAGGGTAGAGACAATGGTGTATGTGCACACCAACCTTCATCTTATTTACAGGTAGAGGGAAGAGTGGTTGAAGGGAAAGACAAAGATGTGGGATGTCTTTCCTGGTGATATGGGTCTGGACAGTAGTGTTGAGTTGGCATTGGCCAACATGGATCTCAATGATCCAGTGCTAGAGCCTATTAGATTTGATGATGGTGATACTGTAGAGGGGTCATCCTCCATACCATCAGATGCATAGACGACTATGGATAGAGGGGAGGAGGAGGATGCAAAGGAGCGCAGTGGTGACCATGATGATGACGACAATAATGTTGATTCTGATGATGACTATGAGGATTGATGATCCATGAGTCATGGGCTACCTATTTCCTTGAGGCTTGTATACCTGTAGTTGTTTTGTATTTTCTATTTCTATTTGCCATTGGCATTGCACTACCAATGTAACACATTTTGTTTTTGATGACTTAATGAGAAAACCACAGCTGTCAGTGTCTTTATCTTACTATCTTGTCTCTCCTGTTGGATCATTGATGAATTGAATATGTATTATGATTTATCATTTATGAATTTAAAATTTATGATTCATTGATTTATCATTTATGTGACAGGTATTTGAATTTTGTATGTACTATGCATGTTATAATGTTACTTACTTTGTATATACTAAATAATAAAACTTACATCTAGATGAAGATCTATGTTTGAAATCAATGAATTTGTATCATTAATGAGAATTTGTGTAAGAAATATCTATTTTTTAATACATACATACATATATATATATCTATCTATCTATCTATATATATATATATATAACCTATCCGAACGTGTCTTGTTTTGGGGAGTCAATGTGTCCGAATTCGACACTCGAATCCCCGTATCCTACGAATCCCGAATCCCCGTGTCAGGTTACTTAGATAGTGAGTGATTTTTTAAAGGTAACTTGAAAATACACAATGATATCCAATCACATGTAACAGAGCATCTAATGAATTCTACAACATATATTTTTGACCAAATATCGAGAAGAATACAGTAATGGAGCACCTAACTGAGGATGAATTCCATCCTAATTCAGAAAGAAAAACAATCATCTAGAGCATCAACATAGATGAATTCTGCAAATTGTTTTACGACAATTAGAAATGAAAATTTAACAAAGACATGGATAGTAACATTACACATGAGAAGGGGCACGAAACTTGACATCCATACCACATGAATCTCTGGTCAAGTGGCAAAACTCTGCATTGATATTTTATTTCAAGACATCAAACACATACATAGGGCTTCTCCAAATTTGAACCCTTTTCCATGTTCTGTTCGGTTTTTATACATTTTCGCAAAGTGAAAAAAAATCATACTAGATACAATGTACCTACTATCCACTAAGTGAATCGAAACCAACTAAAATTAGAAACATCAAGTTTTAAAATTGAAAACTAAGATAAAGCTAAGAATAAAACTGCACCATCATTTTTGATAAAATCAAACTTATCTTATCTACTTATTTGATCCCTATCTATTCTTTTCTGTCCATATCACTATCATCCCAATAGCAAGGTCCAAAATTGACTGAAAAGACAAAAAAACTGAATAATGAGTTGCGTAGTAGGTGTTAGCCCTGAGGTGCAGTGCTGTTAGTTTGAAGATTAAAGGAGGAGGATGGTCTGCTTTACTGTCCTGGAAAGGGCCCCACACGGGCCATCACTCCACTCTCCCCCACTCTTCCACTTACATTCTATTCTGCTCATATCTTAACCCGACCCTCACTTCATAACAAAACCCTCTTCCGCCTTAGCCTTAAATAAATTAACCCAAAAACCCCCGAAAAACCTTACCTTTCCATCCATACGCGCCCTTCGCACATTTCTTGAGGACATCCCATACCTCCGTGTGCCTCCGTCATCGATCTCTCCCGCCGATCTGACGGCCCACGTTTCACTCGGACAACGAGACATGCTCGATCAATCTCCACGTTAGATCACTCCCGCTAGATTTAACGGTCGTCGCTCTTATCACTCGTGAAACTAGCGAGAGTACCCGCCCGATAAAGGTGGTTTCTCTCTCTCCTCCGCTACGTGGCGTGCAATGAGTGGCATTAGGTAGACTCCACCCTTTACTGCTTACCGCATGATAAGTGCCCAATAGAAACCATAACCACCTAAACAAAACCACCCCCGGGGCGTTATCGTCCGAGCACCTCCTCCGCCCGATAGCCGTCCAATCTGTCCACCAAGATCCAATGGCCTAGACCTTTTCCGCTCCCATCAAAGACTGCAAGCATCATGCAATCGATCTTCTCTGTTCATTTCTCCCGATTCGGCGCCCCTCGTCCATGACTGCTCCTGTTTGTCCTTCGCCACCATGCCATTGATATGTCTGTCCAATTTAATTCATCCAATAGCTACCCGCTTGTCCTCCGCTACCTGCCATTACTCTGTTCTTTCTAATTAGCACGTTCAACCACCCATGCACCTCGTACTCTACTTCCTCTCAATTACCTAAGAAGGAAGGTGGTTGACTCTATCAGTATTGTGACAGTCAGGGCGCTAAACTGAAATACTAGAAAGCATGGTCGAAAGAGGAAGAACACAACACAGTACAAGCAAACATAATTAAACAATCATAGAGCCTCATTGGCACAATCAAGCTAGCCACCTAACAAGGCAACGTTGTACCGGAATTAATTACCGTTTTCGTGATGGAAGGAGAATTGTTTCCTTCTACGCAATCAAGCAGTTAAAGACAGTGGGGATAGATTAAGACACCTCAAGCCCTAAAAAGCTCGAGAGCATTGAAAAGAGCTATAAATAGCTGAAAGTAAGATGTAATGAAGGTTCAACTTCTGGACACTATAGAGACTTTGCTACTTAAGCTTCTCATCTTCATTCATCAGTAATACAAGCTTCTTTTGCTGTCATATGTTCAATATCCCAATTTCTCTTCTGTTCTAAGCTTGCACTTGAATAGGTCGTTTAGGTTTCTTTTGTGTCTAATGCCAGATAACTGTCATCTTATCTATGCGTTGATGTATTAGATTTGCAAGTTTCATGTACTTTCTGTAGCTGGCCATCATATGTTTATGTATGTATCTGCTGGTATGGTTAATATTCTCCATTCGTTCACCTAATCTACAAACTATTGAGCATTAAACTGAGGGTGTTCATGCATGTCTTGAGTAATAACAGAGTCAAAGTGGTTATTCAGCCTGATCCAGACCATTATTTATTCCAATAGTTCAGAGAACAGTATTGAAGATTATACGTTACCAGGCATCTCTGAGCTGCAACCTAAGAGAGTTTCTTGGAGTGATAACATAATTGGCGCCGTTGCGAGGGAGAGGAGATTGAAGCTCAGCTTCCCTGAGAGACGACACAAATCCAACTTTGATGATAGACAATGTCGGGACACTATTCTGGTTGTAATCATTGATCTGACGACTCTACTAGAGGACGAACCTCGTGGCGACTCCACTCCATAATTCTGGCTCAGTTTGGAAGGCATACTCGGAGAAATCCTCAGAAGTCACAAGCTAACCCAATACCTGATCCTGAAAAAATCATCAAAGAAAGAAAGGCTTTCTAGAGAGGAGCATCAGGTTCAGGTAAACCTAAACAATGTTCTATAGATCTTTAAGAAAATCCTACAATAGAACAAATACATGTTGAGAGTATAGTATCTAATACTAGTCGTAAAGAAAAAATCTTAGAGATATATAAAGCTCCTGATTCTTTAGGCTCTCCTTTTGTTGTGAGCCCAAAGGGAGCTTCACCTCCTATCCATCATATCCCTTTAGTCTTATTAGTCACTCCTCAGCCCTCTGTCATTCAGACTTCCATTACCCTTCTAGCCACCACAGCTATGGCAGGTCCACAAGCACCCACCAAAATGGAGAGAATTATAGCTGCTAGGTATGGACCTCTAGTACTACCTATTCCTTTGAATGCCATGCCTGCTGGAGAATATCAGAAATACATGCCTAAGCTTACTGGGATAGAAGGGGTTACGGCTGAAGAACGTCTTGAATCATTCTATAGCTATGCTGATAATCTAGACATTAGTGAAGATGATGTATGGATGAGAGTATTTGTCCAAAGCCTAGATGGAGAGGCTAGGAAATGGTTCAGAGAATTGACCTTGAAGTCTATAACAAATATTGAAGCATTAGATGATGTATTCTTAAAGCATTGAGGGGACAAGAAAGATCTTATCTACTACCATACTAAGTTTGGGAACCTGAAAAGGGAAAATGGTGAGTCACTGTCTGATTTCAATAAAAGGTTTAACTGTATGTACAGCAAGATACCGGCTGAAGTGAAACCCACCCCTACCTCTGCTAAACTCACCTATGCCAATGCTTTTGATTCTGAATTTTGTCTACTATTGAGAGAAAGAAGATGTGCCACTTTGGTTGAGATGCAGGATGCAGCCTTGGAGGTAGAATCCAACATCATGGCTACAGAGAAACTCAAGGGACATGTTGACCGAAGGAGACAGAAGGGTGAATCTTCATCGTCTTCAGATCCCAAGTTATATAAGATGACCAAGATAATAGAGTCATTAGCCTTCGAGATTTCTAAGCTAAAGATGGAACAACACTCTGGGAAAGGAAGAGCTCCTAATGCCTTTGCTTTTAGAAATCTGAACCCATACAGAAGAACTAATGAGCAATTGCAGGTTCCTCAAAGAGACAAAGATGCAACTGAAGACTAAAGGATGAAGACCCCCTTGCAGAATGCAGTCATGGAGGAAGGTCAATATGAGGAAGACGATGAGATTTGTTGTCTGGAAGACAAGGGCAGTGCCTCCTTTTTGACCCTAGCTGCATATGAAGAGTCACTATTCGAGGACCAAAATAGCCAAGAGTGGGATGGTGGGGCTGTTCTGCAAACTGATGACCAACACAGATACAACCTAAGGTCCAAGGTGAATACTGCTGAGCAAACCCTTGTTCAGAGGGCTACTGTCCCTACAATGCAGCAAACTAACAAGCAAAAATGACCAGCAGTTGATCCCATCATTCTCAAAGCTCTAATTCAAGAGGTAAGAGGCCCTAACAAGTTCCCTTCTCCCTTCAGTTTTGAATCAGAGATCGAAAAGCTGAAAATATCTATACCTCTGATGGAACTAGTGAAGAATGAATCCTTTAAGAGACCCATCCTTGAGGCCCTTGAGCTTAAAGCCACACAAGTATCTAATGAGTATGTGAATCTGCAAGATGATAAGTCGACCGTTGTCCTCAGCCCAATGATTGAACATTCTGATGAGAATTCCCCATCATTCTATGTCTCCTTGACCATTCATGTCAAAATCCTTCACAATTGTCTGCTGGACATAGGTGCCAGTGATAATCTAATGCCCAAGGCCGTCATGGATGAATTGGGCCTGGATGGATTAAGAGGTTAGGTGGGACATTGTAGAATGACTTGTCCTATGCCATTGTCCCAGTTTTTGGAGGTGAAGGCAGGAGATTATATAGAGAGACTCAGTTAGCTTATATCATCAGTGATGAAAGAAACCTTGCTAATCATCCCATCTATGCTGTCAATACTGATTTTGGGGCCTGTATCCTCCAAGTAGAAGAATCCCAGTTGGCCTCCATGCATCTTAGAAAGCCGGTTTGCCATATCATAGGGGAAGGAAGCCCACAAATTTGGGATATGTTCTTTGATGGAGCTTGCTCTAATGAAGCTGCCAGAGCAGGTGTAGTTCTTGTATCTCCCACATAGGAATGCATACATTTATCTTTCAAGCTAACTTTTCAGGTCATCAATAACATAGCAGAATATGAAGCCTTGATGTTAGGCTTAAACGCTGCTAAAGAAATGGGCATCAAATATCTGAAAGTATTTGGAGATGCAGATCTGATTATTCAACAGGTGAACAAGACATTCTAAGCAAAACACCCCAGGCTGAAGGCATACAAAGATGAGGTATGGAAGCTCAAGGATTCTTTCAATAGCTTTAGTATTTCATATATCCCTAGAGCTCAAAATCAGCTTGCTAATTCCCTTGCTGTGTCTGCTTGTGCTTAGTTCCCCCTTTGCCTCCTAAATTGACTTATGAAGTCCAAGTGAAATATAGACCATCTTTGCCTGACAATGTCAAGTACTGGAAAGTTTTTGAAGACGATGCTGCAGTCAATAGGTTTCTACAAGTCATTGATGAATTCTCTGAAATGCAAATTGACCAAGAGAACGAAGACATTGAGGAATGTAACCAGTCAAAGCTGAGAGATAAAATTGGCTAGGATAGCATTGTGCAGTTGCCTAGTAATCATATACCCAAAGGATTGGTGCCCTTAGAGAGTTGTTTGACCATAATGATGTACCTTATAAACCTGCCAAGAAAGAAAGTAAGTTTACAGTTCAGGGGCATAATATAGGGAGTCCAGCCCACCCAAAGTATATCAATTTGTCCACTCACTTGTCCTCTGCCCAAAGCTCTGAGTATTGCGCCCTGATGAAAAAATTTGCCGATGTCCTTGCTTGGGAATACAACGACCTTAAAACCTATGACACTAGCATTATTCAACATAAGATTCGACTAGAGAAGAACACCATCCCCTTCAAGCAGAAATTGAGGCCGATCAACCCTCTCTTGTTACCTTTGATTGAAAAGGAGATCAAGAAGTTGCTAAATGCCAAAATCATATTTCCCCTAAGGTACTCTAATGAGGAAGAAGAATGGAGAAATCAGGCTTTGTGTAGATTTCAGGAATCTGAACAAGTGCTCTAAAAAAGACAATTACCCTCTACCCAGGATGGAACATCTGCTGCAAAAATTTTCAAGGGCTAGAGTCATGTCTTTCTTGGATGGATTTTCAGGCTAGAATTAGATTGTCGTACGCCTAGAAGATCAAGAAAAGACTGCATTCACTACTCCTTGGGGCACTTTCATGTACTCTAAGATGCCTTTTGGACTAATGAATGTTGGGGCTACTTTTCAAAGGGCCATGGACATGGCCTTCGTGGGAGAGAAGGAAAAGTTTTTCTTTATTTACCTTGATGACATAAAAGTTTTCTCCAGCAGTCACGAGGATTATTTACAACATTTGAGGAGGGTGTTCGTAAAGTGTAGAAGGTTTGGAATTTCAGTAAATCCAAAGAAGTCACAGTTTGCTCTTAAAGAAGGCAAACTTTTAGAGCATATTGTTTCTGCTGCAGGTGTCAAAATTGATCCAGAAAGAGTTCAAGCAATACAGAGATTGTCCATCCCAAGGTCAAAAAGGGACATTCAATCCTTTCTGGGTAGAATTAACTTTGTGAGGGGATTTATTCCAAATTTTGCAGAGCTAGTGAAGCACATCACTTCCATGCTTAAAAAAGGGGTCAGAGATAAAATGGACGGAGGCTGTAAGAAGATCTTTCAAAGCCATCAAAAGAGTTACCATGGAAGCTCCCACTTTAATCATTCCAGACTACACCAAGGAGCTTTCTATCTTCTCTTTTGCCTCTTATGATACACTTGCAGCAGTCTTGTTGTAGAAAAATTGTGAAGATGTAGAGCACCCAGTAGCCTTCAACAAAACATTGAGGGATGTTGAGTTAAGGTATGACCTATTGAAAAACACACATATGCTCTTATAAAGTCTTTAAAGGCATTCCGAATTTACATTCTGCACTCTAAGGTGGTTGCCTATGTCCCTTAAGCTTCAATAAAGGATGTCCTAACCCAGCCAGATGCTGATGGAAGAAGAGCCAAATGGATTGCAAAACTCATAGAATTCGATATAGAGTTGAAGCCCACCAAGCTTGTTAAAGGCCAAGGCTTGGCTAAGCTTATGGCCGAGGAAAATTGCAGTCTGTTGGACATAAATTACATGAGCTTAAATTCAGATGGAGAACAAACAGAGGAAGCAGCAGGAAAGCATGAACAGAGCCAGCCTTTGGCTAAGAATTTCACCACTTGTGAGTGGTATTCCAGTATAGTTCATTTCTTATTGAAGCTAGAAGTCCCTCTAGGGCTTAGGTTGGGTCAGGCCAGGACCATTAGGCTCAGATCAGCTAAGTTTTGTATTAGTAAGAGCATGCTTTATTGGAG
The DNA here is from genome assembly GCA_000404065.3 of Pinus taeda. Taxonomy (NCBI): domain Eukaryota; kingdom Viridiplantae; phylum Streptophyta; class Pinopsida; order Pinales; family Pinaceae; genus Pinus; species Pinus taeda. Next base: position 125,780 of record APFE031343153.1, read on the forward strand.
GGACCCATCTGGAGTCCTCTTGAGATGTCTAGATAAAGAATAATCTGTGGAAGTCATGCGCCAGTTTCATTCTAGCATCTGTGGAGGGCATCATTACTGGAAAACCACAGCCCACAAGATCCTGAGGGCTGGGTATTATTGGCCTGGTTTGTTCTCTGATGTGTTTTCATTTGTGAAATCTTGTGACAAATGCCAGAGGTTTACAGGAAGACAACAATTGAAATCGCTGCCCTTGAAGCCAATACACACCAATGGTCCCTTCCAGCAATGGGGTTTAGACTTCATAGGGGAGATTAATCCACATTCCAGTGGCCAACACAGGTGGATTTTCGTAGCCACTGACTATTTTATCAAATGGATTGAAGCTATACCCACTAAGAAGGTTGATCACCAGGTTGTCATGAAGTTCCTAACCGAGAATATTTTCACTAGATTTCGCTGCCCAACCAAGCTAGTCACTGATAATGCAACACCTTTCAGAGCGAAGGAATTGGTGGACATGTGTGAATCAATGTGCATTCAATTAGTGCATTCTACCTCATATTATCCTCAAGGCAATGGCTTGGCTGAATCATCAAATAAGAGCCTGGTAAGGATAATCAAAAAACTGCTAGAAGACAACAAAAGAAGCTGGGATTCCAAGCTTAAGTTTGCACTGTGGGTTGACAGAGTTACCACCAAGAAACCCATAGGGAACTCTCCATTCAAGCTGGTGTATGGTACTGAGGCTGTTTTTCCTATCCAATTGACCCTCCCTGTGGCCAAGTTCTTGCAAGAGGAGTTGGATGAAGGAGATGGCATGGCAAGGAGGATGAGTGACTTGGTTGAAATCCAACAAATCAGGGAGCAACTAATTGAGAAGTCAGCAATACATCAAAAGAAGATCAAGGAGGTCTTTGATAAAAAGGCAAAGATGGACAATTTTCAGGTTGGTGACTTGGTCCTCAAGTGGGATGCATTCAAGGAAAAGAAGGGTAATCATGGCAAATTCGACGCCTTGTGGACAAGACCTTTTATCATTGCTCAGGCTCACACAAACAATACCTTCGTCCTTCATAATCTGGAGGGGGAAAAGTATTTTCGATGGCCCAATTAATGGGTGATTTCTCAAGCTTTATTTCGTTTAAGGTTGTAAAGGCCTTAGCTTTGTAAATATGTTTTTGTCTCGATTTTTAATTTTATGCAAAATTGACTCCATGCCCAATGGAACACTAGGAGGAAGATTTGATTTTGGTTTTACTGGAAAGGTAGTGGTCTACAGTTCTTGAAACCTCACAGGGAGGCTTTCATTCCCAGAAGGAGCCAGTGTTAGCCCTGAGGTGCAGTGCTGCTAGTTTGAAGATTAAAGGAAGATGATGGTTCGCTTTACTGTCCTGGAAAGGGCCCCACACGGGCCATCACTCCACTCTCCCCCACTCTTCCACTTACATTCTATTCCGCTCATGTCTTAACCCGACCCTCACTTCATAAAAAAACCCTCTTTTGCCTTAGCCTTAAATAAATTAACCCAAAAACCCCCGAAAAACCTTACCTTTCCATCCATATGCGCCCTCCGCACATTTCTCGAGGACATCTCGTACCTCCATGTCCCTCCACTGTCGATCTCTCCCGCCGATCTAACGGCCCACGTTTCACCCAATCAACGAGACATGCCCGATCGATCTCCGCCGTTAGATCACTCCTGCTAGATCTAACAACTGTCGTTCTTATCGCGCGGGCAACTAGTGAGACGAGTACCCGCCCGATAAAGGCGGTTTCTCTTTCTCCTCCTCTGCTACATGGCGTGCAATGAGTGGCATTGGGCAGAGTCCACCCTTTACTGCTTATCGCTCGATAAGCACCCGATAGAAACCATAACCACCCAAACAAAACCATCCTCGAGGCATTATTGTCCGAGCACCTCCTCCGCCCGATAACCGTCCGATCTGTCCATCGAGATCTAATGGCCCAGACCTTTTCCGCTCCCATCAAAGACTGCAAGCCTCATGCAATCGATCTCCTCCGTCCATTTCTCCCGATCTAGCGGCCCTCGTCCATGATTGCTCCCGTTTGTCCTTCACCACCCTGCCATTACTATGCCCATCCTGTCCTCCGCCACTCGCCATTACTCTGTTTTTTCTAATTAGCACATCCAGCCACCCATGCACCTCGTACTCTACTTCTTATCAATTACCCAAGAAGGAAGGTGGTTGACTCTGTCAGTATTATGATAGTTAGGTCGTTGAACTGAACTACTAGAAAGCATGGTCAAAAGAGGAAGGACATAGCACGATACAAGAAAACAGAATTAAATAGTCATGGAGCCTCACTGGCACAATCATGCTAGCCACCTAACAGGGTAACATTGTACCAGAATTAATTACTGTTTTTGTGATGGAAGGAGAATTGTGTCCTACGCAATCAGGCAGTTAAAGATAGTGGGAATAGATTAAGACACCTCAAGCCCTAAAAATCTCAAGAGCATTGTAAAGAGCTATAAATAGCTGAAAGTAAGATGTAATTAGGGTTCAACTTCTGGAGACTATAGAGTCTTTGCTACTCAAGCTTTTCATCTTCATTCATTAGTAATACAAGCTTCTTTTGTTGTCATATGTTCAATATCCCCATTTCTCTTATGTTCTAAGCTTGCACTTGAACAGGTCGTTCAGGTTTCTTTTGTGTCTAAAGCCAGATAAATGTTATCTTATCTCTGCGTTGATGTATTAGATTTGCAAGTTTCATTTACTTTCTGTAGCTGGCCATCATATGTTTATGTATGTATTTGTTGGTATGGTTAGTATTCTCCATTCGTTCACCTAATCTACAAACTATTGAGCACTGGTGGTCTAAAGCCTTGTAGACTGAGGGTGTTCATGCATGTCTTGAGTAATATCAAAGTCAAAGTGGTTATCCGGCTTGATCCAGACCGTTATTTATTCCAATAGTTTAGAGAACAATATTGAAGATTATATGTTACCAGGCATCTCCGAGCTGCAACCTAGGAGATTTTCCTGGAGTGATAACAGTAGGCTCCAGCTCAGAATAGACACAGGTTGCACCGAGTGAAACCAAGCTGATGGGGATGATGATGATGCTGTTGAGTTAGAGCAGGACCCACTAGATGTTCCTTCCCGCACATGAAGACCTCAAAAATGCTGAGTCACCACTTGCGCAATAGTTGCATAGAAAAATTTTAAATTTCCGAGTTTGACTGTCTTTTCCTGCTCCAAAATAAATCAATGTCCAATAGTCCATCACCTTTACCTTATGAATCCCAGCGAGCATCAAAATACCAAAATCCTCCATAGTTTTCCTCAAAAACAAGTAACCTTGGGTAATTGAAATTGAGCCTAGTTACACAAATTGAACTTTCAGCAAATGAGACAGAGTATGTGATCAGACACCCAAACTACCTCCTCTTCTTACTGGATGAAGGTTTTGCCTTTCTAGATGATGATTTGGCCTCTTTACTGGAGGTTGTTTAACTTCCTCAGCTAATTGTACTACTATAGGCAAGTTACTTGGTGGCTATTTTGACTATTTGACCTTCTTGAGTTGTCTCCTAGCCTTTTCCAGTTTCTACTTCATCACTCTCAATCTTTTCCTCAAAATTAGATTTCTCATGTAATAATTCTTTAGATTTTTGTGCAAGGGAAGAGTCCCTTTCATGAATAGTTTGGCTCCATCAATTTCATCCAAAGCTTCTGCAACCCGAATATCAGCTTTTGAGATGGTATCATTGATGGCCCTCTTGTAGATTTCATTATTCTATGCTATCTGATCAGCGTGCCTTTGGCAGACCTCAATCTCCTCAAATAACCTCTGATACTCCTTCCATTTATCAAACATTGGCTTCTCTGTTGTTTGAAAAGTTTCTTTCATCTGCTCCTTCCATTTAGTTGCTGATCTTGTCATAGGGTTTCTTAGCTACGCACTGGGTTCTCTTTCCTCCTCCACATCAATTACTTGTTTTCCTTTTTCCTGTGCCGAAAATCTAGGAGGCCTCTTGGTCTTGTCACTTTCTTTTTGCTGGGTTACTTTTGTTGCTGCATGCTTAAGCTCTCTATTTTCCTTTTGCGAAAAAGCAATATGAAGGTGGGGTTTAGCAAGGGTGTCCTGCAACTTTGTGATTTCAAGATCTTTATCCTCCATCTGAACATCGTGTTCCTCCCTTGTACTTTGTTCTGGCATGTCTTCTAAAACATCAATGGTCTGTTGAGGAGTTGGCTCCTCAATCAACTGCTTTGTAGAAAATCTAGTCCTCGGCCTAGTCCTTGCCATATGTATAAATTGTGCTTCTTCCACTGGTATCTTGCTTTTCCCTTTGATTTCTACTTTCTTATCCCTCCTTGTTTCCTTAATTGTCTTTACAGCTTTAGGAACCTGTGCCTCTTCCACTGTCGCTTTGGCTTTAGATGCCTCTATCTCTTTAGCTTTAGGTTCTTCTTCAAGTGCTTCCATTGGACAAATGTCTGCATGAGCCAACATACCTGAAATTGACAAGAAGCTATACCAAGACATCTCTAACTCATGTAAAACCAATAGTTTGATCAGTGCAAAATGAAATAGACTAGGCAAGTGTTTGTCTCCTTTTGACTGAACCGTTTCTGCCATCTTGTTCAGGCTTTTGAATAGGTAATAGGGTAAGTTCAAAATCGTTTCACTAGTGATCCAAATTGGATCCTCAAACAATTCCATGATTGGTAAGAATGAATGACAGACTTCAAGAAATCTTATAGCTATTTGAAATAACCTCTGAATAATGGCAATTTGCAACCAACATGGAGCAACGAGGACCTTCGGTCAAAGCGTGTTGAACGTTGGCCCATGGAGACCACGCATGGCACAAAAATGGCAATTGGGAAGCTCAGATCCGGAAATGGAGGCTATTTCTGATACGTGATTAGCGCAAAGTGCCGCTGGGCAAGATCCCCCAAGAAGGAAAGGCACTGAACACTCGGTCACAAGGAAAACCAAAAAACTGTGGGAAAGCGCTAAAACTGACAAGGCGGGTTCTGCGCTCAAAACTGGTGGAATATTGGAGGCATTTCGGGCGGTAAGCAGATTTGGCCGAGGACCCAGTGATTCCATACACCGAGTGACGCGAGTTTGGCGGGGAGAGAGAAAAACTACTTACATGACGGAGTAACTAATCGAGCAACTCAACCTTGCAACAGGAACGAAGACCGTAGGATCTGGGGGCTCCATATCAATAGCGGAGGTTCAACTCGATGGATGACTGGACTTGAGGGAAAAATAAACTGCGGTACATAAGATTTGAAGTCCAATTTGACCAATGAATCGGCAGAAGGATCCATTTCACAGGCATCTGGGAAATAATGGAAAAAACGACCGTTCAGGAAGAATTGACACTCAGTTCGCAAAGAGACAGGTGGCCACCTCTCTGCGAAGCGTTACACATCAATGATGATGCAGGGCAGAGGAGTCCCACCGGATAGAGGCATGCGATCCAGAGGGCCGAAAGTAGAAACAAACAGTCGGAGGAACGAACAGGCTTTAAAGCCACAAGATAACAGGAAGCAGGGGGACAACGAGGTAGAGAAGCAGTGAAGAAGCCGAATGCCGAGAGACACAGAAAGAGAGGCAAAGTTGCAGAGGATAGAGAAGTCGAGCTGACCATCAGAGTAAGGGTAGCATCAAGTAGACAGAGACCAATTGAGGTCGAAATTTGGTAAGGGGAGTCTGTGAACTCTGAGGACTTGGGAATTCCAAGTGCCATCCTATTGATCATCCTTTGTCAAGTGAGACTCAGATTGAGCTCCTTATTGTAAGACTCTGCTTTAAAAACATAATAAAAAGGCCATCATTGAAGGCTGGACCAGGAGATGTAGCCCAGGAGGATTGGGTGAACTCCTTATTAAATTTTGTTGTGTTTATATTTGCTTACTGTGATCTCTTATTGTTTCAAGTGTCTATGTATTTCGCAATCTTATTGATCCGTTGCACAAGATAACATAGACACACACACCAACACATGAGTTTGTAATACCTTCATTAATTTCTTGAGGTCACCTAGGGGTGATTTCAGATCAAGTGGTATCAGAGCTATAAGTTGTTAAGGTTAGGCAAGCTTGTGTTGGATTTAGCTGTTGAATGCTAACTAGATCGAAGCTCAAATTAGGAGACGGAGAGTTGGTCGAAAGTAATCCTAAAATTGGAAGAGTCTACCCTTAGAAGATAATGTTGGAGGAAGGTTCCGTCGGCCTAGACCCTCAATTTATAGATAGTTTCCTGGCCATGAGATCCATGGTAGAGGAAATGTATAATACTTTAGAAAACATAAAGATGAGGAAGCATCAGGCTCCAAACAAGATAAAGGAGAAGAAGAGTCTCTCCTCCATGACCACTCAAAAGGCAAAGGGAAAGAAGAAAATTTTCTCACACCTCTTAATAGCCCTGAACATAAAAAGAAGACATCTTTGATTAAAATAGATGTTAAGTTTGATTTACCAATATGTGATGGAGAGTTGAATGCAGAAAAGTTGGACAATTGGATTAGACAAATTGATGTTTATTGCAAAGTGTAGAGTATCGACTCAGACAAGAGCAAGATTCAGCTGGCTAGCCTACGCCTTGGGGGCACTGCCTTGGTTTGGTGGGAAGGCAGGGCCCAAGCTGACATGAAGAGATATGGTAAGACTCTTTCTGTCTGGAGTGAATTTGTTTTTGCAATCCAAAAGCAATTCTATCCATTGGCCTACATGCAGCAAGCCATGATGAGCTGGCAAACTCTTCGCCAATTGAAAGGGCAAAGTGTACAAGGTTACACCCAAGAATTTAGGAAGAGAGCGTTGATTCTAGGAATCTCATTAGACTCACCTGAGACTCTGTTGAAGTACATCAGTTGTCTACACAGCTAGATGAGGCACACTATCCCCATGTTTAATCCCACTAGTATAGATGAGGTATCTATTCAAGCTACGCATCTAGAAGCTAGAAGAAAGAATAGGAACCCAAAGGTTGGAGGATCATCCAAGCCCATTGCAAGCAAGAATAAGGAGAAAAGAAAATAAAAATGGAAAGAGAGGAAGGCCAACACTGCACAGAAAAGCAAGTCTTCATGCACTCACTGTAAGAAGGATGGGCATGATGATGAGCACTGTTGGATTCTGTATCCAGAGCTGAGACCTAAAAAGTTCGAGGGCAAGAAGAAGAAGACTGCTGCAGCTATTCAGAAAGATTTGGGGTCATACTCAAGAGATGAAACAACCATTGCAGCCACAGGTATAAATGGTAAGAATTCTGAAGCATCTACTAGTAATTCTGCACAATGTACTATTGATGAAGAAAATGAGAGAAAAATACACGAGCTTTCCCATATTCAAGTTGTTTCCAAACATCAAAAGATTGATACTTTGTTTGATAGTGGCTCACAAGTAAATTTAATTTTTGAAACAATTGTAAAGAAGTTGGGATTACTGACTACACCTCACAAGAAACCATACCGATTAGGTTGGTTAAATGATAAGGGACAACGACAAGTGACTAGACAATGCAAACTCAAGTTTTATTTTGGGTCAGCATTTGTAGATGAGGTTGAGTTAGATATAATTCCTTTGGATATATGTGGAATTGTTTTAGGAAGTCCTTACTTGTATGACAAAAAAACTATTTTCTATAGAGCTGAGAACAAGTATCTGCTCGTTAAAGATGGAATCGAATACTTTGTAAGAGCTCATAAGCTCAAGAATAATTATACTCTCATAAACTTGTTAAGGTTAGGCAAGCTTGCTAAAATTGTTAAGGTTAGGCAAGCTTGTGTTGGATTTAGCCGTTGAATGCTAACTAGATCGAAGCTCAAATTAGGAGAAGGAGAGTTGGTCGAAACTAAGCCTAAAATTGGAAGAGTCTACTCTCAGAAGATAATGTCAGAGGAAGGTTCCGTCGATCTAGACCCTCAATTTATAGATAGTTTCCTGGCCATGAGATCCATGGTAGAGGAAATGTATAATACTTTAGAAAACATAAAGATGAGGAAGCATCAGGCTCCAAACAAGATAAAGGAGAAGAAGTGTCTCTCCTCCATGACCACACAAAAGGCAAAGGGAAAGAAGAAATTTTTCTCACACCTCTTAATAGCCCTGAACATAAAAAGAAGACATCTTTGATTAAACTAGATGTTAAGTTTGATTTACCAATATGTGATGGAGAGTTGAATGCAGAAAAGTTGGACAATTGGATTAGACAAATTGATGTTTATTGCAAAGTGTAGAGTATCGACTCAAACAAGAGCAAGATTCAGCTGGCTAGCTTACGCCTTGGGGGCACTGCCTTGGTTTGGTGGGAAGGCAGGACCCAAGCTGACATGCAGAGACATGGTAAGACTCTTTCTGCCTGGAGTGAATTTGTTTTTGAAATCAAAAAGTAGTTCTATCCATTGGCCTACATGCAGCAAGCCATGATGAGCTGGCAAACTCTTCGCCGATTGAAAGGGCAAAGTGTACAACGTTACACCCAAGAATTTAGGAAGAGAGCTTTGATTCTATGAATCTCATTAGACCAACCTGAGACTCTGTTGAAGTACATCAATTGTCTACACAGCGACATGAGGCACACTATCCTCATGTTTAATCCCACTAGTATAGATGAGGTATCTGTTCAAGCTACGCATCTAGAAGCTAGAGGAAAGAATAGGAACCCAGAGGTTGGAGGATCTTCCAAGCCCATTGCAAGCAAGAATAAGGAGAAAAGAAAATAGAAATGCAAAGAGAGGAAGGCCAACATTGCACAGAAAAGCAAGTCTTCATGCACTCACTGTAAGAAGGATGGGCATGATGATGAGCATTGTTGGATTTTGTATCCGGAGCTGAGACCTAAAATGTTCGAGGGCAAGAAGAAGAAGACTGCTGTAGCTATTCAGAAAGATTTGGGGTCGGACTCAGGAGATGAAACAACCATTGCAGCCACAGGTATAAATGGTAAGAATTCTGAAGCATCTACCAGTAATTCTGCACAATCTACTATTGATGAAGAAAATGAGAGAAAAAGGCATGAGCTTTTTCATATTCGAGTTGTTTCCAAACATCAAAAGATTGATACTTTGTTTGATAGTGGCTCACAAGTAAATTTAATTTTTGAAACAATTGTAAAGAAGTTGGGATTACTGACTACACCTCACAAGAAACCATACCGATTAGGTTGGTTAAATGATAAGGCACAACAACAAGTGACTAGACAATGAAAACTCAAGTTTTATTTTGGGTCAGCATTTGTAGATGAGGTTGAGTTAGATATAATTCCTTTGGATATATGTGGAATTGTTTTAGGAAGTCCTTACTTGTATGACAAAAAAACTATTTCCTATAGAGCTAAGAACAAGTATCTGCTTGTTAAAGATGGAATCGAATACTTTGTAAGAGCTCATAAGCTCAAGAATAATTATACTCTCATAAACTCAGGGCAGATGAAACTAATTGTAAATTCATGTAAACAATTTTTACTAATGGTTGTAAAGGAAAAGAAACTGATAAAACCAATGTATTTGATGCTAAATAGCAAGCTGATTTAGAAAAAGTTGTTTCAGAGTATGATATCTTGTTTCAAGAATCCAAATGTCTGCCACCCAAAAAGGAAATAGTGCATGATATTAATTTGAAGCAAGATGCTCCATTGCCTAACATTGGGATGTACATGTTGTCTTCTTTAGAGAATGCAGAAATCAAGAAGCAGGTGCAGGAGTTGCTTGAGAAGGGGTTCATCAGACCTAGCACATCACCATGTGGGTCACCAATCATTTTGGTTAGAAAGAAAGATGGCTCGTGGAGAATGTGCATTGATTACCAAGCACTGAATAAAATAACAATAAAAAATCATTATCCCCTTCCTTGCATAGATGATCTATTAGATCAATTAAAGGAAGTTGTTTATTTTTCCAAGTTAGACTTGCATAGTGGATATCATCAGGTCAGAGTCGCAGAACAAGATGCATGGAAGATTGCTTTTAAAACAAAGCAGGGATTGTATGAGTGGCTGGTTATGCCTTTTGGCTTAACTAATGCTCCTACTACTTTCATGAGAATAATGAATGATGTGCTCAGACCTTTTCTTGATGATTTTGTTATTGTATATCTAGATGACATTCTTATATTTAGCAAAACCATGGGAAGAACATTTAAAGCATGTTAAACAGACACTAGATGTTTTGAAAAGAGAAAAACTTTATGTTAAACTCTCAAAATGTGAATTTGGCAAAACATCTTTGAATTATTTGGGACATATAGGAGGGGGTGGTGAATTGAAGATAGATCCCTCTAAGGTGGCAGTCATTGTAAATTGACCTAAACCCAAATCTGCTACAGAAGTTAGAAGCTTCTTAGGAGTAACACAATATTGGAGAAAGTTTATTTCTAACTTTTTCTTAATTGCAGCTCCCTTACATGCTTTAACAGGATTGAACAAGGTGTTTTAGTGGGGAGGCAAACAACAGAAAGCCTTCGACACCTTAAAAGAAAAGATTAGTACAACACCAGTACTAACACTGCCAGATCTTCAAAGACCGTTTGAGATCCAAACAGATTCCAATGACTATGCCATGGGAGCAGTGTTGATACAGCACGGTAAACCCATATGTTATCATTTTGAGACATTTAACTCTGCAGTAGTTAACTATCCCACATATGATAAGGAATTGTATGCATTAGTACAGAGTGTCAAAAAGTGGAAACATTACTTAATGGGAAAAGAAACAGTTATCCATACTGATCATCAACCACTTCAATATCTACACTTCCAAACTAATTTGCAACAATCAAAACACTAAAGGTGGATGGGGTTGCTACAACAATTTCATTTAATCATCATATATAAAAAGGGCATACATAATAAAGTTGCAGATATGTTATCTAGACTCATTATAAATGCATTTACTATACTTAAACATAATTTTGTATTACATGAAAGTTACATTGAACAATATGCTCAAGATATAGACTTTAAAGATGTATATGCAACTTTAAGTCAAGGAAAACGAGTAGAAGAATTGGATTATCATATTAAGGACCAACTTTTGTATCATTGTGGGAAGCTATGCATTCCACAAAATGAAAGAGTAATGATAATTCGAGAAGCACACACTTCTCTAATATCAGTTCACTTTGGGGTAAGCGAAACAGTTGCACAATTGCAAAGATTTTGTTATTGGCCAAAAATGAACGAGACAGTTTCTAGATATGTAAGAGGGTGTACTATGTGTGCTAAAAAAAAGCCCAGCAATAGGAAACTAGGCTTGTACACTCCATTGCCAGTTCCTTCTCATCCTTGGGAAAGTGTTTCCATGGACTTTGATGGAGGACTACCAAAATCTAGGAAGGGTCATGATTATTTGTATGTTGTTGTGGATAGGTTCAGCAAAATGTGTATTTTGATACCTTGTAATTAACAGATTACAGCTGAACAAACTGCAAAACAGTTTTTCCAACATGTATGGGTTCATTTTGGATTACCCACTTCCATTATATCTGATCAAGACACCAAGTTTATGGGCGAAGTTTTGGTCAAGTCTGTGGGAATTGATGGACACCAAACTGAAGAAAAGCACAGCTTTCCATCCACAAACTGATGGCCAGTCAAAAGTAGTCAACATGACAGTGATCTAGTTGCTCAAGGGATATTGCATCAAACATCCCAAGCTTTGGGATGAACATTTGTGTTATCTGCAACATGCTTACAACCGAGCCAAACATTCTTCCACATAGAGATCTCCTTTTGAGACCTGTTTTGGTTTCACACTAAGGTCTCCCTTGGATTTTGTCTTTGGTAAGGACACAACAATTGAGGGACACAACGATGTGGACAAGGCAACTAGGTTCATTGAACAAATTCAAGGGATCCATCAGGCAGTACAGGAACAACTGGAAAAGAGCTAGGCCAAATACAAGGCAAGGCATGACAAGCATCAGATGGAGCATAGTTTTCAAGTTGGTGATCAAGTCTGGTTGTATATTAGCAAGGACAGGATGCAAGGTGAAGGTAAAAAGATAAAAACAATAAGGTATGGACCTTTCAGGATCCTTGAGAAAATTGGTGAGAATGCTTTTCTCTTTGATTTGTCAGCTTATATGCACATCTTCTCAGTCGTCAATGCAGACAGCTTGAGACTATTTGAATCTTTGTTAATTGAAGATCTTGAAGAGCAAAGTCAGTTGCCTTCTACTGATGACTTGTTACCTGAATATCTTAATGAATTGCAGGAAGACACAGCTCTGGACAGGAAGGTGAGAACGACATGCAAGGGAGATGTTGAGTACCCAGAATTGGGCTTAAGGGTCCAAAGCCAAGTAGTGCAAAATGGATAGGTGAGAAAGTTGTATCTTCACTTAGTCAATGCTTGAAAACCAACTTTTGGTGGTCCAAAAGCTTTTTCAGTGGGAAGGTCATGATCCGAATTGGATCCTCAAACAATTCCATGGTTGGTAAGAATGAATGACAGACTTCAAGAAATCTTATAGCTATCAGAAATAACCTCTGAATAATGGCAATTTGCAGCCAACACGGAGCAACGAGGACCTTCAGTCAAAGCGCGCTGACTGTTGGCCCATGGAGATTGCGTGATCCAAGTGGATATTAGTGGCCACCTGCCAATTCCACCTGGACCCCCACCATTGTTTCTCTTAGCATTTTCAATTTCCTTAATTGTAGCACAACTTATTATTTTTAGCAGTTTTTCGAGTCTTGAATTTCCGGAGCCGTTTTGAGGCCCTAAACGACGTTTTTTGGGAAATCTGGGGGCAACATGGGTCCATGGACTAATGTTGCCCTTCCCAAAGTGGTAGTGCTCGGATAGATCTTTTTAACGAGCTATTGTACACGTCAAACGGAGATCGTATGCCAAAGTTACGACCCCGGGAAGTTGATGTACCAATTTACCCAAACGGGACCCACAGTTTGGCATTTCATCTTTTAGGGTTATGTTTTGGAATGTTAAGGGTTTTCCATTGTTTCTCAACAATAAATAGGCTTTTGAGCCTCATTGTAACACAGTTCAAAGGCATGTAGCCACCACATCTCTTCTCAGAGATAAGCTACCATCGCCCTAATTGGTTTATTTCCAACTTTGTTTGTAAGCATATTTCAGTATTTTACATTATTGAAATGAAGTATTATTTCCACTGCATCTCTGTGTTTATGGTTATCTCTGTAATTTGTTGTGTTCATGTTTAAATCTGGATCAGTGGCATTAGAGCGGTCTGCTTTTTCTCTGTTTTTCTTTGCTTGCCCCTAACGAAGTCGGGATATAAGGAGTTAGGACTTGAACTGGTTGAACCTTTGCAAGACCGACCTCATAAATCTCGACGACCTCCAATGGCGAATGAAAAGAAAGACGAGGGGGCAGGAGATCCTATCATAATCTCGCTCGAAGAAGCCCTCGAGCGGCAAAGGAACGCGATGATGGATAGCTTTGCGCAGATCCTTTAGTGGCTACCCAAAGGTGACGCATCAGCTTCCAAGAGCTACTCTGGAAACGCCACACCATTTAAGGTACAAGTTAATTTTGAAATTCCCATATTCGAGGGTCAAATAGACACAGACGTTGTAGATAAATGGTTAAATCTGCTAGAGGGTTCTTTTTCTGTTCATGAATTTTCGAGTCGGGAAAAGATTGTTTTCGCTCTTCTCAAAGCAGCTCCCCACGTCAAGGACTGGTGAGAAACCTACTGCGAGCAGAAGGATGAAAGCACAGGCTCACTATTTTCAGCTGCACCCACTTGGGATTCATTTTGGGATGTCGTCAAGGAGCAGTACTACCCTGTCAAAAGCTATGAGGACAAATACATCAAATGGACCACACCGCGGCAGGGACAGGATCAAGATGTGCCAGAGTTCACAAATATTTTTCATACCCTTCGCACACAGTTGGGTATCAAGGAATCTGAGCTACATTTGGTACTCAAATACTGTGGCTGCCTACATAGATACATCCAGGAAGAGATGGAGTTCCTGAACATCTGCTCGCTCGACACAGCATACCGATACGCTGTCAAAATCGAGCAAAAGTTCAAACAGAAGAAGCGAGACTTTGGATTTGCAAATCTGAAGACCAAAGGACAAAGCCAAGGCGGGGTGACCCAAGACAACCTGTCGAAGCTGCAAGAAAAGAACAACACCACGAAGTTGAAGAAGGACACAGGAAAGTGGTGTGAGTTCCATAAGAGTTCCACTCATAACACAAGTGAGTGTCGGACCAAGCAGTTGCTAGTGGCCGAATTGAAGGCTTTTGAATCAGATGCATGTTCCGACCCTGAGCCAGAACCCGACAAGGGGAATGGCAAAGGGGAGCAAATCATTGATACGGAGCCTAGTGCTACTGTTGCCATTGCCAAGATCCAGAAGAATGAACCCGAAGATCCAGAGGAGGGGGAACGTCTTTTCCACTCACAAATGTGGGTGAAGGGTTCGCCGCTGCAATTCATTATTGACAGTGGCAGCCAAAAGAACCTTATTTCAGCAGAGGTCGTGATGCGGTTGGGCCTACTGACTACACCACACCCACAACCATACAGTATTGGGTGGCTTCATGAAGGACAAGTTCTCAAAGTTCGCCAGCAGTGCCGCCTTTCCTACAACATCAAGCCCATCACAGATGAGGTATTGTGTGATGTTACACCTCTGGATGTTTGTGATGTATTATTAGGCTTGCCCTACTTGTGGAGGCGACATACTGTGTATGAGTCAAGGCCTCGCATTGTCATTATTTCTTTGGATAATTCATTCTACAGGATACCGGAGGTAGCCCCACCTACCGCCACCTCTTTGATCACTGCTAAGAAAGGCAGCAAGCTGATCTCCTAGACTAGGAAATTCATTTTCTATTTGGTTTGCTCCCAAAGTAAGGGGAAGATCATTGCTACATCCATGGCCCCCGCAAAGGGTTCCTCCACTCAGCAGTAGCAACAAAGGGATACGGTCATGACAGAACACAGGAACAACTTCTCCTCACCCACAGGGGTACCACACAAGTTTTAGGTGGGCAACAAAGCTTGGTCACATCTACAGAGAGAAAGCTTTACCAGAACCCATCAAAAACTCAGACCACTCCGACATGGTCCTTACACCAGTACCAAGGCTATGGGCAACAATGCTTTGAAGCACAACATTCCTCCATTCCTTCGCTTGCACTGAGTGTTCAATGTGGACTGTTGTCGACCACACTTCCCACCATTTTCAGACACATCAGAGATTGCAGAACAGCTCACCAGAGACCCAGATCAGTTGAAGCTTCCTCATCTCAAGGAAGAACTCAATGCAATGGGGACCATTGCTTCCTAAGGGGGGAGGAATGATTCAGGTGGATATTGATGGCCACCTGCCAAGTCCACCTGGACCCCCACCATTGTTTCTCTCAACATTTTTAGTTTCCTTAATTGTAGCACAACTTACTATTTTTAGCAGTTTTTCAGGTCCTAAACTTCCGGAGCTGTTTTGAGGCTCTAAATGACATTTTTTGGGAAATCTGGGGGCAACATGGGTCCATGGACCGATGTTGCCCTTCCCAAAGTGGTAGTGCTCGGATAGATCTTTCTAACGGCTATGTACGCGTCAAACGAAGATCGTATGCCAAAGTTACGACCCCGGGAAGCTAATGTACCAATTTACCCAAATGGGGCCTACAGTTTGGCGTTTCATCTTCTAGGGTTAGGTTTTGGAATGTTAAGGGTTTTTCATTGTTTCTCAACAATAAATAGGCCTTTGAGCCTCATTGTAACACAGTTTAGAGGCATGTAGCCGTCACATCTCTTCTCAGAGATATGCTACCATCGCCCTAGCTGGTTTATTTTCAACTCTGTTTGTAAGCATATTTTAGTATTTTACATTAATGAAATGAAGTATTATTTCCACTGCATCTGTGTGTTTATGGTTATCTCTGTAATTTGTTGTGTTCCTGTTTAAATCCAGATCATCACTGCGCATGGCGCAAAAATGGCAATTGGGAAGCTAAGGTCCGAAAATAGAGCTTGTTTCTGATACGTGATTAGCGTAAAGCGCGACTGGGCAAGACCCCTCGAGAAGGGAAGGCCCCAAGCACTCGGTCACAAGGGAAACTAGAAAACCGTGGGAAAGCGCTAAAACCAACAGGGTGGGTCCCGCGCTCAAAACTGGCAGAATATCGGAGGCATTTTAGGCGGTAAGCGGATTTGGCCGAGGACCCAGCGATTCCATACATCGAGTGACGTGTGTCCAACAAGGAGAGAGAAAAACCGCCTACATCGCGGAGTAACGGTCGAGCAACTCAACCATGCGATAGGAGTGAAGACCGTAGGATCTGGGGGCTCCAGATCAACGACGAAGGTTCAACCCAATGAATGACCGGACTCAAGGGAAAAATAAACGATGGCGCATAAGATTTGAAGTTTGATTTGACCAATGAATTGGCAGAAGGATCCGTTTCATAGGAATTCGGGAAATAACGGAAAAAACGACCGTTCAGGAAGAACTGACACTTAGTTCGTAAAGAGACAGGTAGCCACCTCTCTGTGAAGCGTTACACAGCGATGATGACGCAGGGCAGAGGAGCCCCACCGGACAGAGGCAAGTGATCTAGAGAGCTAGAAGCATAAATGAACAGTTGGAGGAACCAACTGGCTTTAAAGCCATGAGCTGAAAGGAAGCAAGGGAACAGTAAGGTAGAGAAGCAGTGAAGAAGCCGAAGGCTGAGAGACACAAAAAGAGAGGCAAAGTTGCAGAGGGCAGAGAATCCGAGTTGACCATCACAGTAAGGGTAGCATCAAGCAGACAAAGACCAATTCAGGTCGAAATTCGGTAAGGGGAGTCTGTGAACTCTAAGGACTTGTGAATTCCAAGTGCCATCCTACTGATCATCTTTTGTCAAGTGAGACTCAGATTGAGCTCTTTATTGTAAAAATCTTCTTTAAAAACATAATAAAAAGGCCACTACTGAAGGCTGGACCAAGAGACGTAGCCCAGGAGGATTAGGTGAACTCCTTATTAAATTTTGTTGTGTTTATGTTTGCTTACTGTGATCTCTTACTGTTTCAAGTGTTTGTGTATTTCACAATCTTATCGATCTGTTGCACAAGATAACATAGACACACACACCAACACATGAGTCTGTAATACCTTCATTAATTTCCTGAGGTCACCTAGGGGTGATTTCAGATCAACTACTGAAATGCATAAGCAATCTAATGAGGTATTGATACATCTTGTTAAGGCGACCCTCACATGTAAAATATCTCTGTATAACCTCAAACAATTGACTGTAGTGATCCTACAAATAAGTCCTTGGAAATGTATTGAAGGTTGATCTTGTATTCAAGCATAATTGAAGGACTCTTCAAGTTTTGGTGAAATAACCTGTTGAAGAACATTCTAAGAGTGGTGTGCAAATATATTGGAGAGACATTTAAA
The DNA here is from genome assembly GCA_000404065.3 of Pinus taeda. Classification (NCBI taxonomy): domain Eukaryota; kingdom Viridiplantae; phylum Streptophyta; class Pinopsida; order Pinales; family Pinaceae; genus Pinus; species Pinus taeda. The sequence continues at coordinate 143,144 of APFE031343153.1, forward strand.
GAACATTTGAACACCTTGGAAAGTTCTTGGGGCAGCCTATTGATGACATCTTGAGGGATTATTGAAGACATCTTGTTGAGAAACTTTTGCTGTTCTTGAAGACATTGTTTGAGTGATCTGAAATTGGATCCTTAAACTCTCTTAAAGCTACCCGAACTCTATAAAAGCTCATATTGGAGTTTAAAGTCTTATGAATGTTGAAACCTATTAGAAATAACCAATGTTCCACCAAGGTTCCGGGACGAGGGGGCGAGGGAGCGAGGGGGTGCAGGAGCGGCCTATGCAAAAGCTCCCTACCATTTTTTAGGAAACGTGGGGGAGCGTCAGGGTCTTAAAAATTTATAAATATTAAATATAATTTATTTTAATTTGAGTCCACTATGACAATTTGGTTTGAATTGAAAAAGCTTGCCAAAAGCATGATCATTGATATGAATATCATTTGACATTATCCAAATTTATAATATCATATAAATAATAAATTTAAAATTCTAATTCAGCTTGGTCAAATTCTAATTTAGATTTTGGTCAGACGGAGGGAGAGCTTCAGCTTGATAAGGTAGCCACTAAATTCTGTGAAAAGGTAAATGAACAGATCAGGAACACTGCATTGGCAGTAGAAGGGGCAACTACAATGGGTTGTCCAGCTGTATTGGATCCAACAGCTAGAAAGTTTGTTATATTATATATAATATAGACAGTACACCATATGCTGAAAGAAGAGTTTTAGTTCTAGGAGAGATGAGAAGAAGATCACATGAAAGAGTTTCTAATAGTTTACTAACAAATGACATTGACTGTAGGATGACCATCTGCGAACCAGCTTGGGTGACCAACGATGGCATGGATAATTTGTCTACCTTATTAGAGCAATTCCATGCAGTTCAAACTTCAAACTAGCAGCGTATTTCAGGGGTGAAAATAATTTTTAGACCTGAGAATTCACGCTGAGCAACTGTGCTTTGTGTAAATTTTGTAACTGTATAAATTCATATATAACGACAGTTCCTGAGATTTCTTGCTGCCCATAGTATTTTGTCATGCTTGTAGTAAATGCATGTTAGTTTATAGTCCACCCAATTATTTCCCACATGACATAGGTGCTGCTTCCATAGTTTGTATGTCAAATGTCATGCAAATTAAAAACACAAACTGAATGTCTCATATTCTTTGCCTGTCAACTCCAGTTATCTCCCCACTGTAATCCAGCCATCACTTGAGAAAAAAAGGAGAAGTTTTAAAAGGGAATATTCATGTACGTGCTATATGGTCCAACAAATTTCCATGACACTGACCCTCTAAAATAACACTTGTTGAAACCAAAAGACAACACAAGACGTTATCCCCATACAGAACATGAGTAGCTTTGTACCACTTTAGGTCTATTAAATCATAAACTATAAGCAAGGCCATTTTTTTGGGAGCGTGGGGAAACGTCCCCTCAGGGAAGGGAAACGTTTCCCTGGCACGTCCCCCTGAGTTTCCTCCATTTTGGGAGCGTGGGGAAACATCCCCTACTCGTCCCCAAGTCCCCGGAGCACGGGGGAGCGAGGAAACTAGACCCCTAAGGGGGGGGCGCGCGTCCCCGTGGAACACTGTGTGTACACATGTGACTAGTAGATCATCCACATACAAAAGTATGATGACTAGTTCACCCTGAACCGCCTTGATATATATATTAGGATCTGCAGTACTCTTGGTAAAACCAACTCTCAATAGGTACGCATCCATTCTTGCATACCAAGCTCTAGGTGTTTGTTCTAAGCCATATAGAGCTTTCTTCAACCTGAAGGAGTCTCCCTCTGATTTATTTCAAATCCTTGAGGCTGCTCAATGTAAATCTCCTCATAAATGGTCCCATTCAGGAAAGTTATCTTGACATCCATTCGATGGATGTTCCATCCCATAGTAGCAGCCAACAAAACAAGTGATCTTATTGTTGTATATCTAGTTGTGGGAACAAAGGTTTCCTCGTAATCAATCCCTTCTTTCTATGAGAAGCCTCTTGCTACAAACCTTGCTTTTGTATTTATCAACACTCCCATCTGCAGTGTGCTTTATCTTGTAAATCCGTTTTGAAGTGACTATAGACCTGTCGCTTGGCCTAGGGACCAATCTCCCAAACATCATTTTTCATTATGGACTGGTATTCTTCCTGCATTGCATTCCTCTACTCTTGATGTTTAGCTGCATCTTCATAGGAGGAAGGTTCCGCTTCAATAAGCTTTGTCATACATGTAGCATACCCAAAATACCTCTTTGGTCTTTTACTTTCCCTGAAGGTCCCTGATGCCGTATGTCCTTTTGCTTCTTGTAGACTAGTTCTCAACCAAGCAGGCCTCTTTCGATTTTCTGGAATAATCACTTGTTGTATGGGCTCGCTAGTACTTTCAATATCTTCTTGTGCAGATGACTGATTTGACCATCATCATCCCTTGAGATATCCTCAAAGATAGGTATCTCTTCTTCATCAAAGTCAACTGGAACATCCTTTGATTTCTTGTAGGCTATGCTCTTGTCAAAGATGACATCCCTGCTTACTTCAATTCGATGATCTTCCTTAATATAGATTGTATACACCTTTGATGAAGCATTATACCCAACAAAGAAGCCCTTTAAACAGGTAGGATCCAACTTCTTTCTCTTGTCCTTAGGTATATGAATATACACAAGACACCCAAATATCCGAAGGTGATCCACACTTGGCTTCTTTCCTGTAAATGCTTCTTCTGGAGTCATGTTGTTGAAAATTCTGTGAGGACTTCGGTTCTGAAAGTAAACAATTGTCATACATGCTTCTCCCCATAGGAACTGAGGGAGGGAGATATTGATCATGTAGCATGGCCCTAACACATTCTTCAATAGTTATATTCTTCCTTTCAGCCACGCCATTTTGTTCAGGATTATGAGGAACAATAAGCTCCCTCTTGATCCATGCTTCCTTGCAGAAAGCTATTAGCTCTTTGGAGGTGTATCCTCCACCATTGTTTAACCTTAGAGTCTTGATCTTTCTCTCGATTAGGTTCTCCACTTCATTCTTGAACTCTTGAAAATTTTCAAATACCTCGTCCTTATTCTTAAGAACGTATAACAAAGTCTTCCTTGAGAAATCATCAATGAAGGTTACATAACATTGATGCCCACCAAGAGACTTAACTGCCATAGGTCCACATACATCTAAATGTATGAGATCTAAAACTTCCTTAGATCTGGTATCACTTCTTGCAAATGTCTTTTTCACGTTCTTTCCTAAAGCACATCCCTTATAGGTCTCTTCATGTTCTTCCTTCAATTCAGGGATGTCAGTGACCATTTGACTTAGAGATGGCAAAATCTTATAATGAAGGTGTCCATACCATCTATGCCATGGTTGAAAGGGCTCATATCCAAGTGTACTAGAGCATGAGATAGAGGTGTAAAAAGTCTATATAATGTCCCCTCGTGAATCCCAATCACCCTAGCATCATCAATACTAGAGGCTAGAGCCCTTACCCCAAACCAAAAACTTGCCATCAACAAAAGCAACTCTTATCACCTTTATCCTCTAGACAAGAAATAGAAAGTAAGTTTTTCTTCAAACCTAGAACATATAATATATTGTTGAGTTGAGTTGAATGCTTCCACCAAACTCGAGCTCCAATAAAGTACATCCAATGACTTTCACTAGATAGCTCTTCTTGTCTCCAAGTTCGATTGAATGAGAGGAGTTTCCTTTAGATAGGGTTTGAAGTTGACTGCATTCTCCTATCATATGTCTAGAGGCACCATTGTCAATAGACAATAACCCATAGATTCTCGTCCTTGAAAATGTCAAATAAAGCAAAGAACAAACTTCCATCTATTACTTCCATTGTGAGCTTGGAGATGATCTTCAACAAACAATCCTTGATAGATGTAGCGAGATTCCCAAGAAACTTGAAACCCTTCCTTATAACCTTTGTGATAGTGCCAACTAAGATGTGATCTTCAGTCTCCTTCTTACACCTTAGCTCTGATACCATGTTGGAAAATCAAGAAACTTATGTATTATAGATGACTTTCCTTAACTTGATAATTACTTGTGATATATGTTGGCCTTTTATTACTTTATTAGATCTTGTTCATCAAGTAGTTACCAAAACAATGAAGATCACAACAAGACAAAGTACACAAGATATAGTCTCCAAGCCGGAGAAAATCCCCTCCAAGGGGAAAACCAAGAAAATGCTTCTCTTCCTCTATAGAATCTACTTACAAAGAGACTTCCAAGACCCAAAAACCAAAACCAACGCACCAAGTTAGCCCCCAGCAAGATCTTCTTCAAGGCAGCTTCCAAACTTCAACCTACTGCAACTTCGTTCCACAATTCCAGCCCTGCAATTGCTTCCTAGAATTTCGGCCTCCAGCAACTGCAGCTTCACAAAAACTCTAACTTTGCACATGTAGAGAGAGAGAGAGAGAGAGATTTAACCCAATAAACTTTGATTCTTCCTTCTTTTCCTCATCCTTCTAATGCTTCTTCTCCTTCGCTATTGCAGATCGAACTTGTCTTGGATGAGTGTCTCAATTGACGTCGAGCTCATTGTATTTATAGCCTCCTTGAGGGGTCGAATAGCCCTCCTTTAGGCCGACTTGATCTTGCTCTTGGGCCAACTTGGTCTTGGGATACAAAGTGGATTTTTCTTGATAAAATAAATAATTTTCTTTGTTACAAAGAGTCTAAATGGGACTAACACATGACCAATAATATTCTTTATCCTAGAAAGACTAGAAAACCTAAAAGCACGAAGAACCAATAATATTCTTTATCCTAAAAAGACCTAGTAAACCTAAACGCACAAAGAACATGCTTTTTGACTCAAACTTGAATATTGTTAAAATTGGCAACTAGGGCCAACTTCCACCTTAGGACAGCTCATATGATGGAGATGATAATTGCATTGGATTCCTCTTTTCGAGTGGTACAATTTTGATATAAAGATCGTCTCATTCTAGCAAGCAAAAATGGAATTTTGAATTTTTTCTCTCATGCACAAATTGTCAATGTTGGCCTTAATCAAATGTAGGCTCATGAAGCCCAATGGATGTGTCTCCTCACCCTCAATGAAGTGTATAAATAGGAGTGACCTCTCTCTCATTTGGACATCATCTCAACTCATCACATCATCTTCTCTCTCATCTCTTGATTGGTTCGTACAACTTGGAGCCTTCTCTACTTTGCACGTGTGGAAGAGGATGAATTTCTAGGCTGGTTTTGGAGGCCGAAAATTTCAGAGATTAGGGTAGCATTGACCAAGGTTGACTTGGGTTATTTGACCTTGCTTTGACTTCGATCTGGAGGAAAAATTTCTGATTTCTGCATGCCACATTCATTGGCATGATTTTCGAGGTGTTTGGGGACTGTTTGACCGTGTTGACTTCGGTGTTGACTTTCTAGTTTGACCACAAAAATTACAGCAGACTTTGATTGGGTTGGCCGAGCTGTTTTTGGGTTGACTTTGTCTCCCTTTGCAAGCTGCATTTATCTGTTGTTGAACGAGCTGCTTGGAGGACATTTTGGAGTTGCTTTGACCACCGTTGACTTTCTAGTTTGGGCCACAGTCGACTGTTGTTGACTGCTGATTTTGACTGGGCTGTTTTGGGCAAGTTAATTAGATATTTGTACTCTCTTTGCTGAACTATTGAAGAATAATAAGAAGATTCGATCAAAGGGTTTCCCCACATTGGGGTTTTTCCCTGGCATCTGCCACATCTTGTGTCCTCTTGTCTTGGCTTGTTATCTACACATGTTTTTATGTTCTATCTGCAATTATTATCAATGTGTTTAAGTTAATGTGATTGCTACACTAATTGGAAATTGTCATTGGATTGATAAAGAACATTGAAGTAAATTGTGCTAAAGCATAGAACATACCATTGTTATCTAAAATTAACTTGGTATCAGAGCTCGAGTGAAGACAAAGCCCAAGCAAGTGTGAAGCAAAGCAATCAGAGAAGTTGTTGGACAAGGACTTGGAACTAGTCATAATGATGACTACATCTTACTTCAAACCCAAAGACAAGCTTAAGGACAAATCCGACTATCATGCTTGGAAGAAGTCTCTAGATCTGACATTGGAAGAAAATGATGCCATGGACTATGTCAAAGGAAGAGTAGTGGAGCCTCCTTCAAATGCATCCACAATTGCACAAACAAAGTACAAGAAAGGTGAGGTTAAAGCTAAGAAAATTATTGTTGATTCTATTCACAAACCTTTGGTTGCCTATATTTCTGATTTACAAACATCTAAGGAGATGTATGACAAGCTAGTTGGGATGTTCAAAGTAAATAATGCAAATCAAGTTTTCTTTCTCAAGAACAAGTTGAAAGACATCAAGATGGATAGAGGAGAATCCATCCAATCCTACTTCTTGAGGATTACTGAGATCAAGAATGATCTCTTATCTATTGGAGAAGTCACTGGTGACAGAGAGCTCTTTATTATTGCACTTGGATGCCTTACAAGAGAATGGGATGTGTTCAACACTGCCATCCTCAAAAATGACAGGATTCCGAGATTTGATGAATTATTGACCAGATGCACTCAAGAAGAAATAAGGATGATGGAAAGAGACAAGCCCTCAAATGGAAACAATCCTACCGCCTTCTCCACTCATTCTAAGAGGAGGAACAATGTAGGTCCAAGGAATCAAGGTCAAGGGTTCAAGCCGAGATTCAAATAAGGAAGAAAAGGAAGATGCTTCAATTATAATAGGTTTGGCCACTTCGCTAAAGAGATGATAACAACAATAACAACAACTTCAAGGGCAATGGAAATCAAAGTAACAACAAGTTCAACAACAAAGGAAAGAGGAATGCTTTCGCTGCTCGAAATGGAAATGATCTTCCTACCAAGAAGTCGAGAAACTCCAGGTATGAAAAAGTTAATGTTGTAAAGGAAAAGGAATTTTATCTTATTTCTGCCCTCACCACTGCTTCTCCTCTAGATACATTCGATCATTGGTTGATTGATAGTGGTGCCTCAAGGCACTTCACTATGTACAAAGAAGCTCTATCTAACTTGACTGAAAAAAAGACGAATATGGAAATTATACTTGGTGATAATGCCACTTATCCCGTGAAAGGAATTGGGACTGTTACTCTTCACTTAAGTCAAGGTCAAACCCTCCACTTACAAGAAATGCTATATGTACCTGATCTGAAAAAGAACTTGGTTTCTATTTCTTCGATGGAAGATAAAGGTTTCAAGGTGACATTTATTGATGGGAAGGTTCGTGTTTGGAAAAGGAACCCAAGAGATGCATTCACTCTTAGACTCAGGGTTGAAGGTCTTTATCAGGTTGGAGGAAGTCTGTTGGGAGCAATGACTTGTGATACTTCCCTTCAATTTGAATTATGGCACTAGAGATTTGCTCACCTTCATTTCAAAGCCTTACTTGATGTAAGGAAGATGGTCACAGGTATGCCCGAATTCAACTTAAATCATGAAGGTGTTTGTCAGGGATGTGAAGCTGGAAAACATACAAGGGGACCATTCCCCTCAAGTGAAACTGAAACCACTAATATTCTTCAGTTGGTCCATTCTAATCTATCAAGTATGTTGTCTGTGACATCTTTGGGTGGATATTTGTACTATGTTATTTTTGTGGATGACTTCTCTTACAAAACATGGATCTATTTCTTAAAGAAGAAGGACGAAGTATTCAAATGGTTCCGCTCTTTCAAAGCCTTGGTCAAGAATCAAACAAGGAAGAAGATCAAAATATTGAGGACCAATAATGGAACCAAATATGAGTCAAATGAATTCAAAAACTATTATAGAGAAGCTGGCATTAAGAGGGAGACAACTACCGCATACACTCCTGAACAAAATGGTGTTACTGAAAGGAAGAATTGCACTATCATAGAAGCCACCCATGCCATGCCTCATGACCAAGGTCTACTGAAGTTCTCATGGGGATAAGTTGCCAACACCGTTGTGTATGTCCAAAACCTATGCCCAAATCAGGCTTTGGACTTCAAGACCCCCGTAGAAGTTTTCACCGGTAAGAAATTTGATGTTTCTCATTTTAGAATTTTTGGTTGTGTCGTATATTTTCATGTGCCAAAAGAGAAAAGAAATAAACTAGATGCATCTGTGAAGAAAGGAACATTTGTAGGCTATAGTGAAACTTCTAAGGCATATAGAATCTATGTACCTAGTCAAAGGGAAGTGGAATTAAGTCATGATGTCATTTTCGATGAAGATTTTGCTCTTAGAAAGATCCAAGATCTTCCTATCCCTAGAAGAGACAATGATGATGTTGATGCAGAAAAACGGGATGAACCTCTGTCTAATGAATCGATGCCCAATGTTGAAGGTCTGATGGATCCCATTGATCCAGCTCCTAGTGAGCCCACTACTTCATGAAAAAGACCTTTGTGGCTCAAAGATACTCTTGAAGATGTTGAGAAACATATTGCATCGAGGGGGACGTTTCGTGAAATCAAGAAGCCGAATAGGTACCAAGTGTATTTAGTTGCCATAAGTGCCACTGTACAATATGAGCCTTGCACATTCGAAGAAGCCATGAAACACCAAGTTTGGAAGGATGCGATGAATGAGAAATATGAGTTGATCATGAAGAATGATGTATGGGATGTGGTTCCTAGACCTAAGGACATGCCAGCGGTCACTTCAAAATGGCTCTACAAGATCAAACATGGAGCTGATGGGAGTGCTGAAAAGTTCAAGGCCAGATTTGTTGCTTGAGGCTTCTCTCAAAAGGAAGGAGTAGACTATGATGAGATATTTGCATCGATTTCCCGATATACCACCATCCATTCGATCATGGCCCTTGCCGCTTCACAAGGATGGATCCTACACCAGATGGATGTCAAAATTGCCTTCTTGCATGGTTCGCTTAAAGAGGAATTCTATGTGGAACAACCTGAGGGGTTCGAAGTTCAAAATCATGAGACACATGTATGCAGGTTGAAGAAAGCCCCTTATGGGTTGAAGCAAGCCCCTAGGGCTTGGTATGAGAGGATTGATAGCTATCTTATGAAGTTGGGATTTACAACAAGCGACATTGACCCAAACCTATACTTCAAGGTTGAAAAGGACAAGCCTCGCATTCAGGTCCTTTAAGTGGATGATCTCTTTCAGACATGTGATGACCCTCTCATTCATTAATGCAAGAGGGAGTTGGCTTCCAAATTCGAGATGAAGGACCTGGGACTAATGCACTACTTCCTAGGGCTAGAGGTCTGGCAAATTCCAGGTGAGATTTTCCTTCCTTAAGGAAAATACATTATGAAGCTACTTGAGAGATGTGGGATGGTGGATTGCAAGTTTGTGACTACTAAGATGGAACTCAACTTTAAGAAGCTATGTGGAAGTGTTGTTGGGCCCGAATTAGCAAACCCTTCAAAGTATCGCCAACTTGAAGGGACCTTGATGTTCTTGGTCAACTCTCGTCCTGACATATATGCTTTGTTGTGAACACGTCGAGTCAATTTATGGTCGAGCCTCATCAAATTCATTGAATTGCTACTAAGAATCTTTTGAGATATCTTCGGGGCACAATCCATTATGGGCTGAGATACACTGTTGGGAACTTGAGGCTTCATGGATATTCAAACGTTGACTGGGCTGGTAGTGTGGTGGATCGTAAGAGCACGTTTGGGTGTTGCTTCTCTTTGGGGTTTCCTTCAATATCATGGATGAGCAGGAAGCAAAATCAATTTCGTTAAGCACCACCAAGGCTGAATACATTGCTGCGAGTATGGCCTGTTGTGAAGCTATTTGGTTGAGGAAGCTCTTCATTGAGCTATTTGAGCACGTGTCGAATACCATCGTGATCTTCTGCGACAACTAGTGTGGGATTCGCCTATCAGAGAATCTCGTGTTCCACGACCACTCCAAGCACATTGATATCAGGCACCACTTTATCCAGGATATGGTACAACGGGGAGCAATAAGGCTCCAACATATTAGAACAGATGAGCAGGTCGCAAATATTCTCACAAAGCCTTTGGGGAAGGTCAAATTCTTAACCTTCTGAGAGAGACTTGGAGTCATGGAACGACACTCCTATGAGGGTCTCGTATGAGTTGGACACTGAGCTCTGGGAGCTCCTAGGGGCTTGGGGTACTTCTTGGAGCTGAGCAACCATATGGTGAGTGGTTCACCTTCTCCTAGTGGTGCACTGGATACAGGGTGAGTGGTTCACCTTCCCCTATGATAAACCATTATGTTTGACATGTGTTTAGGGTGAGTGGTTCAACCCCCCCTACTCAGACACATGCATGTAGGGTGAGTGGTTCACCTACCCCTATGATTGACATATGCATAGGATGAGTGGTTCACCTTCTCCTATGGCATATGAGCAAGATGAGTGGTTCACCTTCTCCTGTTGATGCCCCGGTACACATCCTACCCATTGAGTCCTGGAGTCATGGGAAGTACCTCTCATCTGGCCAATGAGTTGGGAAAAGATGGTTAGGAACCATATCACTACCGATGGACGCATCGTGTACTATGGTACTCACTATGACTAGGATGCATAGTGTTCAACAACTTGATTTGGGATCAAGGACTGACTTTTGTCAATGAAGAGTGGTATGATCTTATGACTCACTCTCGATCACTTCTTCTTCATTATTACTTCATGGTTCAGCAGAGCAGGGCAGTGATGACAGGGATGGTACAGAATGACAAGATGGCATGATGACAAATGGATTGGAAGGTGAAATTCTCCCTAGTTGAGAGGGAGTGTTAAAATTGGCAACTAAGGCCAACTTCCACCATAGGACAGCTCATATGATGGAGATGACTATTGCATTAGATTCTTCTTTTCGAGAGGTACAATTTTGATATAAAGATCATCTCATTCTAACAAGCAGAAATGGAATTTTGAATTTATTCTCTCATGCACAAATTGTCAAGGTCGGCCTCAGTCAAATGTAGGCTCATGAAGCCCAATGGATGTGTCTCCTCACCCTCAACGAAGTGTATAAATAGAGTGATCTCTTTTTCATTTGGACATCATCTTATTTCTCCTCTCTTGATTGGTTTGTACAACTTGGAGGCTTCTCTACTTCGCACATGTGGAAGAGGACGAGTTTCTGCACTGGTTTTGGAGGCCAAAATTTCAGAGATTAGGGCAGCGTTGACCAGTATTGACTTGGGCTGTTTGACCTTGCTTTGACTTCAAGCTAGAGGGCAGAATTCCAATTTCTGTAGGCCACATTCATTGGCACAATTTTTGAGGTGTTTGGGCACTGTTTGACCGTGTTGACTTCATCATTGACTTTCTGGTTTGACCACAGAAATTACAGCAGATTTTGACTGGGTTGACCGAGTTGTTTTTGGGTTGACTTTGTCTCCCTTGGAAGGCTGCATTTATCTGTAGTTGACCGAACTACTTGGAGGACATTTTGGAGTTGCTTTGACCACTGTTGACTTTCTGTTTAGGGCTGCAATTCACTATTGTTGACTGCTAATTTTGACAGCACTGTTTTGGGCAAGTTAATTTGATATTTGTACTCCCTCTCTCTGCATCCACCACATCTTGTGTACTCTTGTCTTGGCTTGTCTTTTGCACATGTTTTTATGTTCTATCTGCAATTACTATCAATGTGTTTAAGTTAATGTGATTGCTACACTAATTGGACATTGTCATTGGGCTAATAAAGAACATTGAAGTAAATTGTGCTAAAGCATAGAACATACCATTGTTATCTAAAATTAACAAGTATGAAACCCATACTCCAAAATAAAAATATAATTTGTCTTTCTTTCTTTTTCTTTCTTTTTCTTTCTTTATAAAGAATATACAATGCCATGATTACAATTAGGTCATTATGAAGACCAAACCTAGTTACAATTTTCAACACTTCGAGCCCCCCTGACTCAATCCTTCAAGGTGTAAAGCCACCCAGTCTAGTGAAGCTCGGTTCTCTGCAAAGGAGGGAGAAGCAAACAAGAAAACCAAGTACTGAAATCAAATTTTCTTAAAATATAAAGATTCACTAACTTGCATGTCTATGTCTACTAACATGGGGATATTATTCTTACAAATCTTAAAATGGCATTTTCATATGTTAATAAACTCACTGATATTCATGGGCTTTGACAGGATTGTGATTGTAAATGGTGTTCATCTTCCCTTTTCACTCTCTCTATGTTTGTGATTGGTTGGGATATCTGCAGGAAGTGGAGCCAGTGAAGAAAGGGTTGTTGAACGCAATGGAGAAAGACAATGGGTCGCCTGATAGTAATGAGGTTGGGTCAAGTCAATGGTCTCCACATCCATACCAATTGACTCTATTCATGTAATCTCTAATTTCATCAAGTTCATTTATTCAAAGCCTACCTTTATGGTCAAGCTTATTCCAATTGAATAATAAAGTTATTCCAGTTTCATGGCTTGGATAGTTTCTCTAAGAAAAGAGTAAACTTTCAAAAGCTTAAATATTATGTCCCTGCAGAAATACCTAGCATACTCTTCACATTAACCCCAATTATGTTGTGGCTATCAATTACTCAAACAATAAGGTGAATCTATTTTTTAAATTCAAATGTCCCCAGTTGTGTTGATTTGATCCTTTCCATAGTTACGCTCCATTGTTCCCCTTCGCAATTTCCTCAACGAGTTTCAATTGTTTGATTTGATTTATTGAATTTCAATGTGTCAGTGTGTGTGTGTGTGCATGTAGGTATGTAGGAATATGTACATGTGTGTGTCTAATGCGTGAGAGGCTCAAAATTGAGCCAACTTATTATTACTTGTATTCTTTTTTGATTGAGTCAACGTTATGTTTCTTTATTATTATTTTTTTATCTAATGCCTCACTACGACATTTCCCCCACACTAGGTTGTAAAGCACCTCTGAACAAAAAGATTGTTGTTTCAAAAAAAAAAATTGCATTCATCACTTTTGACACAACAAGTGCATTCAACTCATCTTAAATTCCTTTTGATGGTTTCAATAAGTCATGATAATGCAACTTAGAGTCAACTATACCCATCCCAATGATGAATTTGGATTTGTCGTCCCTATTTTTCCATTCTACAAATGTCTTCTTATGTAGGTTTTGGCTCAATTCCATGATTACTCCGCATATATTCTTAAGCACTAAAATCAAATAAGTTTTGAACTTCCACATGTGGAAATTATGCCCCTAATTTTTTTCAAAAAATGTTTCCATTTCAATAAAAAGAATATGGCTCGCAAAGGTTTGGTCTCATGGCCAGCGGACGATCTACTAAGTCATCTGTGCCACTGTGCAAGTCACGAGTTTGAGTCTCGTCTTAACCGAGGGTCATTCTTGCGAGCTGGGCGGTTCCTCCTAGAGGTTATAGTGGCAGCCGATGGGATTCGACCTTGTGTAACGCGAGTACGATACCACCACCGTTGCCGATTCCGCTAGTCAACAAAAAAAATAAAAATAATATGTCTAAGTTCTTTGCTAAATCTCTTGAAATTTAAAGTTAATAAAAAGACCATTGTCTGTAAATGCAAGCATCTTTAGAATGTTTCTCTAGATCAAGTTTGCTTTCAGGGTTACTCTAAAAATATTTACACCATGTTTGGGAGCGTTTTATGAGATGAGGAGAGCATAGTGTATGATTACCCTTGTTTTATTTGGATAAACTTGCACATTGAAGGTGGCTTACTCATTAGTTGTTGGACCTCATATGGATGCTTGATTAACATCCTTCCTTGGAGTGTTGAAGACAATTTAGTGACAATTTACATGTTAACCACATGAAGAGGTTGCTTGCTTAGAGAATGGCCATCCATGGAGAAGGAGAGTTTCACATTTTGAAGGAGGGCATTGATCCTTTAACATTAGGCTGCTTGGATGTTTATATGGAATCTTAGAGTTGACATGGGGATGCTTGGGTTGCAACATTGATCATTTAGGTGGAGTGGAATCAAAGGCGCACATGGCCTAGGAGAGGTGTTCGAACATTGGATCCCTTGGAGGAGGTACATTAGACCTTGGATAAAGAGTGATCTTATCTTGGAACCTTATTTGTGGATTGTCATCACCTTGAGGTTTTCGTGTGTCACTTGTAGAAGGACCACTTTCCTTGGGCAGACTTGCTTACATTTGTAGATAGCTTATAGTGGACTAGGTCTACTTAACTTGTACACCTCCCTACACCTCTCATATAAATAGAGGAAAAAGGGAGAGTCATACATGATTCTCACAATTCATACACTTAGTGCTTATTCTTCTTTACACTTGGCATGGAGATGTAGGAGGAGAAGCACTACTCTCTCCCCTCAACCCCCCCCCCATGTGCACATTCATTCTTCATTGTAATTCATCTCTCATCTTGGAGTGGTAGGGTTTCCTGAAGATTTTTCAAATATTTTATGGCTAAGGTTTCTACCCTAAGGAGGCATCGAGTTCAATTTGGAGATAAACCTTAGGGTTGTACTCGTTGAGGAGGAAGATAAGAGGAAATTGACTCGCATGAGGCCAAGGGGGCTTGCTAGTGTGATTCCAACTTGTTGGAGTACCTTTGTTGAGACAAGGTTTTTCTTGTTTTTCCCTTGCTAGGGTTTTGGAGAACTTGGAAAGTTGTACTTGCTTATCTTAAGATAACACTATGTAGTATGTACAACTTCATCTCTTACATGTATATATGAAGTTTTTAGCCATCCAAAATTATATTATTGCAGATTTGATTTTCAGCTATCAAGGCCTTTGTGGTTTAGTTATTTCTAGAACTTATGTCTTCATAATTTGGCATGAGTTGAGGCTGAAATTGTTGAGATTAACACTGATGTTGAAGACAATAGGACAGAATTTGTTGTTGAAAAGGTAGTGATGGAAGGTCTTCTGGCTTGTGCCTTAGCCAGTGAAGACCTCAAATTAGTCTTTCTCTAGCATGAATGTGATTTCATGAGATAGACTTCAGTTATGATGAGTTGATTTCCAGTTTACTAGAATGCTCATCAAGTTTGCATGCATAGAGTTGGAACTTCAATTAGTTGGAGTCTTCTTTATTAGACTACAGGATGAGGTGGCAGTGACAAGTGCAATTAGAATGAGTTAAGACTTTAGTGTTGATTGGAGAGAGAACGAGTTGAGTTCTCAATTAACTCGCAATCACAACTCGAGTAAATGAAGGAGGAACTCGAGCTAGTTAACTGAGAGCTAACTAGGATTTGTTGCAGTTAACTAGCAAAGGAAACTCGTGACACTAGTGTGAACTGAATTTGACTAGGCCTCCTTGCATGCATTGATTTCTATCTATAAAGAGAAGGTCGAAGGCATGGGACCATAGATCATTCTCTATGTGGAATGCACATCAGTTGAGAATCAATAGTGCGCATAGATTTAGGAGCCTTAGTGCGCAAGATTTTAGGACCCAAATGCACAAGGATTTAGGAGTCAAAAGTGCGAAAGGATTTAGGAGCCAAAGTGTGCAAGGATTGTAGAACAAGGGATCAGGATTCATAAAGCAAGTCAAGACTATCTTTAGCAAAGATCAATTGTGCAGGGCAAAGCCAAAGGCAAGGCTGAGAACAATTGTAGAGCTGAGAATAGTGAGGTGAATCCTAGTGTTAAATTAACTCTACAACTACTTAGATATATTACTAAAAACAAGGCAACTAAATACTGAAACCAAATTTAGTTTCATCAAGATACAGAGTTTCTTAACAATTTATAAGCAACAGAATAAAACACCAAAGATAAAAACACATCACACAGATTGACACGCTTGTTTACCAAGAAACCCAAATAGGAAAACTTGCTTTCTTTGTTGTGATATTTTATTGATTGTTCTTGAGCAATTGATCTATTACAAGGCAATCTGTCTCTGAGAAAACATTATGCTTCTTCTCACAAATCTCAGCTAATACAATTGATCTTGGCCCTCTAGCACGCAACTACTCCCCTGCTAAAGTCGTGACTTTCCCTTGCAAATCCCCTGATCTTGCTCCTATTCTCTTGCGCACTTGGCAGGCCCTATTTCCTTGCGCAAATTCCCTATTTCTTAGTGCAAGTCTAGCTCCTATTTCCTTGCGTGTTTGTGCCTCCTATTTCTTAGGACACAAGCTCCTCAAAACTATTCACAATCTACTAAATCCTTGTGCACTTGTGATCTCCTATTCCTTAGGACACAAGCTCTCAATTTTGAGCTCTCCACAACCAAAGATGATCTCACAAACTCATGAACTGTCTTGTCTCACAAACCTTGTGTACAGAACTTTTGATTTCTTGTGCCTTCGTCCTCCTCTTTATAGATCCAATTCAAGCATGCAAGGGGCCTAGCTCAATTTAGAAACTCGAGTTCAGATTAACGAGTTAACTGAGAGTCCAATTGATTCTATCTCCAATCAACACTTGGACTTGGAGTATTAACTCACTCTTCCTTCAATCCAAACTAAAGACTAACTCGCTCTAACTGAACTTGTAATTGTCGCCTTGATTCGTAGTCAAATTGATGAATACTACAATTAACTTAAGCTCCAACTCTATGCATGCCATCTTAATAATTATTCCAATAAACTGGAAATAAACTCATCCAACTAAAGTCTAACTGGTGAGCTCGCACTCCTACTGAGAGAAAGACAAATCGAGGTCTTCACTACCTAAGGCACAAGCCCGAAGACCTTTACTCGCTACATTTTCAACAATCCCTCTTAGCGACAAAGGTACTTCTGGAAGAACCACCTCCGCCTAGATTTGTCTCCAGCACCACCACGTTATCTGCTACTGCAGTTGCTCCCTCAAAACTAAAAGACTTCCATGTTTTCTACTACGGAATCTGATATGAAGACATGTTCCTTCAAACCATGCTCCTATGATCCACTTTGTACACCCCATCTGAGCCTACTACTAATTTGCCCTCTGGCTCTGGGTCTATCAACTTTGTCATCAATGCCATATACCCGATGCACCTTTATGGTTGATTACTCTACCTGAACATAGAGCTAGGAGTCTCAACATGCTTATGGGCCTCCTGATCGGCCCACTTGGCTCTCCTCATCCTTGTGTTGGGAGTCATTGACTGAGTGGCTGCCTCCACTCACCCTAGTCTCTTCTCCTTGTCATCCTACTGGTCAAACCACTTGCCAGCTAGCCGAGACTCAAACTATGATACTGGTTGAGGCTCCTTCTTGGGAGCTCTAACCTGCTCTCACTCTAAGGACTCCCTAAGAGCTTTGCTCTCCTCAACCCTCATGTCTCTACTCTGTGCACTTTATGCCTTGTTGCTCAAGGTTGCGCCTATCTAAACCTATAGCAAGTAGAGATTCTTCATCCTCACACCTATTTGCTTCTTACATAAAGAAGTTAAGTGCTTAAGGTAAGCCTTACCTCTACATAACATGACATCATAACCCTTGTCCTCAAAAGTATCTACTAAAACAAGGTTCTTCTAGAGGCCTGGAACATAGAGGACATCTTTGAGATGGAGAAAGCTACCTGATTCCCACTCAAAACTAACAATACCAACTCCCCTAGTCGCGTACTTTCATCATCTCTTAGCTCAATATGAAATTGTGTGTCCTTCTCCTTCAACTGACTGAAATACTCCTTGTTCTCAGTCATGTGGAAGGATGCTCCAGAATCCATATACCATGCATTGTTGTCTGTTGAGCTTGCCATGCAAGCTATTAATGATAAATCTTTCTCAAATTGAGAGGGAAACACATCTACTCAATTGATACAGCTACATGATCCTTACTAGACTTCTTCCAATTAGGACAATTAGTAGCATAGTGCTCATACTCGTGGCAATGGAAGCACTTGATCTTGTTTGGATCCTTCTTCTTCCTGCCTTTTTGACTAGACTCGGCCTCTCCTTGGCCCTTCATGCCCTTGGCTTTGCTGCCTTTGTTACCTTTGCCTACCAAGGCAAAGTTCTCCTCGTCCTCTGTCTTAACTGATCTCCTAGCTATCGTCCCTCTCTAGATTTGTTCTTGGACGCAGTCACTCCATAGCCTCTCCCATCTTGGTAGATTTTCTCTGCCACTAACTGCATCTTGGAAATTCTCCCACGCCTTAAGAAGCCCTAGTAACGCAAGACTCACAAGGTCTTTATCTGCTATCGTCTCGCCCACTCCAACGAGCTCATCCCGAACTTGGGTGAACTTGGAAAGATACGTAATAATGGGTTCTTCTTTGCTCATCCAGATATTTCTTAGCTTGTCCTTGAGATCCAGCTTCCTAACATCACTAGAACCCTGATACAGATCTAAGATGGCTCTAAACATCTCATATGTCGTCTTCTTCTCATGGAGATGAGGGGTAATATGGTCTTTGACCCCCTTAAGAATGATCCTTCTCACCTTGGTGTCATTCTTGTTACGTTGGATCAACTGTTGGGCATCTTGAGGTAGCATTATTTGCTACTTCACAAACTCGAGCACCCCATTATCTTCCAACACCACTGATATTCGCTCCTTCCAAGAGCATAAGTTCGAGGCTCCCTCTAAATTGTGATCTACCCTTAGTCCTTGGAACACCATACTGCTATCCAACGATATTGCTCTTCAAAACTCTACCGCAAGCATTCTGCCTAATCTACACTCTTCACTGCCTGATCAATTTGGTGTTGGTGTTTATGTTGATCTCTGCTTTGATACCATGTTAAAGTTTCCTTGAAACTCTACAACTACTTAGATGAATTACGGAAAACAAGGCAGCTAAATACTGAAACCAAATTTACTTTCATCAAGATACAGAGTTTTTTAACAATTTATAAACAGTGGAATAAAACACTATAGATAAAAAAACATCACACAAATCGACAAGCTTGTTTACCCATGAAACCCAAATGGGAAAACCTACTTTATTTGTTGTGGTATTTTATTGATTGTTCTTGAGCAATTGATCTACTACAAGGAAATTTGTCTCTAAGAAAGTGCTCTACTACTTCTCACAAATCTCAGCTGATACAATTGATCTTGGCCTACCTTGATCACTGCTTGATCTCAACCCTCTAGCATGCAATTGTTCCCCTGTTGAAGCCTTGACTTTCCCTTGCAAATCCCTTGATCCTGCTCCTATTCTCTTGCGCACTTGGCACCGCTATTTCCTTGCACAAATCCCCTATTTCTTAGTGCAAGTTTGGCTCCTATTTCCTAGAGCAAGTCCTCCAATTTCCTTGCGCACTTGTGCCTCATATTTCTTAGGACACAAGCTCCTCAAAATTGCCCACAATCTCTTAAATCCTTGCGCACTTGTGATCTCCTACTTCTTAGATCACAAGCTCTCAATTTTGCGCTCCCCACAATCAAAGATGATCTCACAAACTCGTGAATTGTCTTGTCTCACAAACCTCGTGTACAAAACTTATGATTTCCTATGCCTTCGTCCTCCTCTTTATAGACCCAATTCGAGCATGCAAGGGGCCTAGCTCAATTTAGAAACTCGAGTTCTAATTGAAGAGTTAACTATGAGCCCAATTGATTCTCTCTCCAATCAACAGTTGGAGTATTAACTTGTTTTTCCTTCAATCAACACTGAAGACTAAATTGCTCTAACTGAACTTGTAACTGCCACCTCGTTCTGTATTCAAACTAATGAAGACTCCACATAATTGACGCTCCAACTCTACATATGCCATCTTGATGACGATTCCAATAAAGTGGAAATAAAATCATCCTAACTGAACTCTAACTCATGAGCTTGCACTCATACTGATAGAAAGACAAATCGAGGTCTTCACTGACTAAGACACGAGCCAGAAGACCTTTACTCGCTACATTTTTAACACCTAGGGCTTTCTCAGTGACAAATTGTTGGCAATAGAAGCAGCATGATTTGTAATAAATCCATTTGCTCAAAGAACGATCAATAAAATACCACAACAAAGAAAGCAAGTTTTCCTTTTTGGGTTTCCTAGGTAAAACAAGCATGTCAATTTTGCGTGTGTTTTTATCTCAATTATTTTCCACTGCATATTGATTTTTAAGAAACTTTGTCTCTTGGTGAAAGTAGATTTGGTTTCAGTTTTCAGTTGCCTTGTTTTCATTAATTCATCTAAGTAGCACACAGAGTTTCAAGAAAATTAACATGGTATCAAAGCCACGCTCTGCATAGAAACCAAGCACCAAAATTGTTCAATCAATGAAAAGCGCATATCAGTCAGTAGGCTTGCACTAGAGTTTTGAAAAGCGATTTTTGGATAGCAGTACATCGTTCCAAGGACTAAGGGCATATCATTGTTTAGAGGGAGCTTCTAACTTCTGCTAATGGAAGGAACGGATCTCAGTAATGTTGGAAGATAATGGGGTGCTAAAATTTGCACAAAATCAAATAGTTCCACCTATAGATCCCCAACAATTGATCTAGCATAACAAGAATGACACCAAGGCCAGGAGGATCATTCTAGAGGGGATCAAAAGCCACATTATCCCTCATCTCCATGGGAAGAAGACAACATACAAGATGTGGAAAGTCATCCTCAAGTTGTATCAGGGTTCCAATGATGCCAAGAAGCTTACCCTGAAGGACAAGCTAAGAAATATCTAGATGAGCAAAGGAGAGCCCATCATTACATACCTTTCCAAGTTCATCCAGGTTTAGGCTGAGCTAGTTGGACTGGGCATCATTATAGTAGACAAAGACCTTGTAAGTCTTGCTCTATTGGGACTTCATAAGTCTTGGAAGAATTTTCAGGATGCAGTTAGTGACAAAGAGAATCTTCCCAGCTAGGAAAGTTTGTGGGGAGACTGCATCCAAGAAGAAATCCAGAGGGGGGCAAGAGCTATAGGTTTAGCAAAAACAGAGGATGAGGAGAACTTTGCCTTGGCAAGAAAAGGTAGCAAAGCCAAGGGCAAGAAGGGCCAAGGAAAGGTTGGGTCCAGTCAAAAGGGCAAGAAGAAGAAGAAAGATCTGAGCAGATCAAATGCTTCAATTCCCACCAATTCGGGCACTATGCCACTAACTGTCCTATCCGGAAGAAGGGACCATCTAGTCGCATCAGTTGAGGTAGATGCATTTTCTTCTCAGTTCAAGAAAGACTTCTCATTGATAGCTTGCATGGCAAGCTCAGTAGGCAGCAACGTATGGTACATTGATTTTGGAGCATCCTTTCACATGACTGGGAACCAGGGATATTTCAGATAGTTGAAGGAGAAGGACATGCAGTTTCACATTGAGCTAGGAGATGATGGCAAGTACTTGACTAGGGGAGCAGGTATTCTCAATTTTGAGAGGGAGTCTTGTAGTTCTCTCCATCTCAGGAATGTCCTCTATGTTTCAGGCCTTAAGAAGAACCTTGTTTTTGTTGCTACATAGAGGACAAGGATAATGATGTCAATTTTAGCAGAGGTAAGGCTTACCTCAAGGCTCAAGCACTTAGCTTATGGATCCATGAAGCAAACTGGTGTGAGAATGGAGAATCTTTACAAGTTGCAACTAGAGACATGCATAGCCTTGAGCAGCAAGGTAGGAAGTGCACAGAGCAAAGACGTGGGGGGGCTTTGGCGCAGACACATGGGGCATTTGCATCATGGAGCGTTGAAAATCCTTCAACAAATTGCAACAGGACTACCACAATGCGCATTTGACCAGCATGATGCGTGCAAGTGGTGCACACTTAGCAAGCATGCCAAGTCATCTTTTCAGGGCCGAGACAACAGAGCCAAAGGGATTTTGGTGCTAGTACATTCAGACGTATGGGCCCTCCTCTTCTCCATCCCTCATGAGACACAGGTACTATGTTGTTAAGTTATGGTATGTTCTATGCTTATAACAATTTACTTCTCTTTCTTATTATATTCCACAAACTAGCAATCACATGTACATAAAGTAAACTGCAGATAGAACATTAAACGATCAACAGAAAACAAGCCAAAACAAGTGACACAAGATGTGGCAGCTAGCCAAGGACAAACCCCACAATGTGTGGGGAAACCCTTTGATCAAATCTTCTTTTATCTTCAATAATTCAACAAAGAGAAATAGTACAATAAATTTGATTTATATCAATAGTAGCAAACCCTAGATCAGCAGCATCAGCATTAGCGATTTCATCATCAAAACTAGGGCAATTGATATCTCACAAACCGACCGTCGGATCGGCTTGATTCCACCACCAAAAGTTGCGACCTTCAGAGGAGGTCCAAATGAACCTACAACGCAGTTCAGAAGAGGAGGTTTGATGGTCCACGCTGGTCAAAGTTTGGATCTACAGTTGCAACTTCAGTTTCAACAGCTTCCTTCAAACTAGGGCAATCGATATCTTGCAAACCGACTGTCAAATCGGCTTGATTCCACCACCGAAAGTTGTGGCCTTCAAAGGAGGTCCAGATGAACCTACAACGCAGTTCAGAAGAGGAGGTTTGATGGTCCACACTGGTCAAAGTTTGGATCTGCAGTTGCAGCTTCAGTTTCAGCAGCTTCCTTCAAACTAGGTGTGAGAAAGAGACTCTTTTCTACGCAGTAAAGAAGAGCCTCTTTTCTGCACAGGAGAGAGAGAGATGTGATGAGATGAGTGACTGCAAATGAGGAAAAGTCCTCATGTATTTATACACAACGTTGATGTTTGAATAGACGCGACTGTTGGGCTTCTGAGCCTACATGAGTTGTAGGTCAGCTTGATAATAATTCCATAATCAAAATAAGTTCATATCTCCATAAATACTTATTGGAACCGAATGATCTTTAGATCAATCCTACACCTCTCGACGAGAGGAATCTAATAAAAATATTATCAGCCATGAATAAGATGACCCACATGGAGTTTGGCTCTAGTTGCCAATTTGTCACTCCCTCTCAACTAGGGGGAACTCCATCTGCAATCTATCTATCGGTCGCTACTATTCATCCATCAAATGCACTACCCTGTACAGCTTGACCCTTGCCTTACTCTACTCTATTATGCATGTTCTTCTTTGTCTTGTTCTGCCCTGTACTAATCTGTACTGCTCTACTTTGTTCTGCTCTACTCTGCTTTGTTCTGTTCTGCTCTGCTTTTGTCCGAATTATGAAGAAGAAGAAATGATTGAGGATGCATCATACTGACTCAAATTCAGTCTCAAAGTATGTACCACTAGTCCCAGACCAGTCTCAACCATCCCGAAGTTAGTGTCATAGTGAGTACAACTCCTACCACTGGTCCCAGACCAATATCATCCTCCACTAACTCAAAGTCAGTCTCAGAGTGTGTACCACTAGTCCCAGACCAGTCTCAACCAACCTGAAGTCAGCGTCATA
Organism: Pinus taeda; assembly: GCA_000404065.3. NCBI lineage: Eukaryota > Viridiplantae > Streptophyta > Pinopsida > Pinales > Pinaceae > Pinus > Pinus taeda. The sequence goes on from APFE031343153.1 coordinate 166,303, forward strand.
GTATGTACCTCTCCTACCACTGGTCCCAGACCGGTATCGTAGTCTCAGAGAGTGTGCCACTGGTCCAAGACCAGTCTCAACCGACCTAAAGTCAGCATCATAGTATGTACCACTCTCACTGGTCCCATACCAGTACTGCACTGACCCAAGGTCAGTCTCAGAGTATGTACCACTGGTCCCAGACCAGTCTCAACCGACCTAAGTCAGCGTCATAGTGGGTACAACTCCTACCACTGGTCCCAAACCAGTATCATTGATCCTAGATCAATGAAGGTCATCCTAGCATAGGTAGTATGATAGATATAGCGATGCATCCATCGGTACTACTATGGTCCCTAACTTCATTTCCCTGCTCATTGATCAGATGAGAGGTACTTCCCATGAGTCCCAGCCTGCATGGGTAGGATGCCTCGACAGGAGAACTTAATCAATGCCATCCTTACAGGAGAACTAATCATCCTGCTACACAATCGCCATGGAGAACACATCATCCAGGCCTCACAGGAGAACTAATCATCCTACTACATAATCGTCATGGAGAACACATCATCCAGACCTCACAGGAGAACCAATCATCCTGCTACATAGGAGAGTGAATCATCTTGTGACACAAGAGAGCGAATCATCTTGTCCCACAAGAGAGGGAATCATCCTATCCACAGGAGAGCAAATCATCTTGTCTTACAAGAGAGCGAATCATCTTGTCCCACAAGAGAGTGAATCATCTTGTCCATAGGAGAGCGAATCATCTTGTCCACGGGAGAGCGAATCATCTTGTCCCACAAAAGAGCGAATCATCTTGTTCACAGGAGAGCGAGTCATCTTGTCCACAAGAGAGCGAATCATCCCGTCTCACAAGAGAGCAAATCATCTTGTCCCACAAGAGAGTGAATCATTTTGTCCACAGTGTGCACCACCAAGGGAGGGTGAGTCACCCTGTGGTTGTATGTTGCTCTAGTAAGAACTGCAAGCCCCCATAACTCCTAGAGCTCAATGTATGCAACATGCAGGACCCTTTTACAAGAGTCTTTCGACGACTCCAAGTCGTTCAGGAAATCACAAATATGATCTTTCCCCAAGGCTCTAACAAAGTGTAGCGACCTGTACATCATCTTAGTGCGATGGAGCCTCCTTGCTCATCAACTTACCATATCCCAGATAAGGCAATATCTGATGTCTATCCGCTGGAGCAATTATTGAATACGGGATTCCTCAATACTCAAATCCCATCTTTGGTTGTCATAGAGAATCACAGTGGCATTCATCATGTGTGCTTACTGAAGAGTTTCCACAACCGGGGAACTTCATACAAGGTCATACTCGTAGTTATGTATCCGGTCTCGAAGGTACTTACAACAACCGATTTCTGCTTCCTACTCACCCATGACATCGAAGCGGAATCCAAAGAGAACTGGCACTGAGAAGTGCTCTAATGACCTTCACACTGCCTGCCCAGTTAGCATTCGAATAATCATGCAATTTTCATATTTCCGACAGTGTATCTCGATCCATGATAGATTGTGCCCCAAAGATATCTCAGAAGATTCTTGACAACAATCCAGTGAGACTCAACCAAATATGAGCTCACCATGCTAACTGTAAAACATATGTCTGGAATCCAACTCCCTCTTACTTCTACAAATGAGAGGGTCTGCACTTGTCAGAAATAGTTCGTCCACATAAGGTGTCGGTATGAGAAGTCTATCATCCACAACCTTCGAGTAATGGTTTGGATCAATTTCACTCCTAGTGAATCTCAACTTCATAAAACAACTATCAATCCTCTCATACTACACCCGAGGTGTTTTGCTTCAAGCCATAGGGGGCTTTCTTCCACCTGTATAAATGAGATTCCCGTTCATGAATCTCAAACTCCATGGGTTGTTCCAAACTTGTGGCCCTGCTACCTGAGGGGAATGGTCCCCTTGTAAGATTTTCCTTTGGTACATCTCAGACATGTACTTTCATGCTCCTTTTGAATTCAGGTTTCCCAGTCACCATCTAACTCATAGACCTCCGGTGCTATATGTTAATGGACATGGTCCCCAGTGGACTTCCTACAACCCTGAACTCAAAAACATCTTCGAAAATTCAATTTTCAAACACGTACCTTTCCATTGACGAATGCCACCATAAAACCTTTGACTTCCATTCCCTTTTTGGGATAGGTGGCATCTGCTCCAAGTGTAATCCCACGATTGTTTCCATCTCTACCAAATTAGAGAGTGCACTCTTCTATCCAATGAAGTGCCTTGAAGCACTACAATCAATATGCCAGATTCCCAAAGAATCTGAAGGAGAGGGCCAATACAAGGTAACACTTCTTTATCTTATCAGAAACAATATTTGATTCTTCATACTTGGGGTTCCTTGCTTTCTTTGAAGAGTCAACCATTTTTCCTTGATGAACTACATTACTTGTCATTCTTTTGAAGATGTCCCAAGAATGATCATCAAGTGATGTGTCCCTGCCATTTGGACACTCCTTCTCATAATGGTCGAACTTATTGCAACCAAGGCATCCGCCTTTCCTTCCACCCTTAGATCCGAACTTCCCAATGAAGTGATGTTTAGATGGGTCATCAAAAGCTTTTGCTATGCCATTCTGATAATATGCTCTGCTTTGACTTCACCCTTTGTGAACTTAGAAGAGAGATGTGGAACCCATTGATCCTTTGGTCTTTCGGAACATGAAAATATACAGGGCTTCCAAAAATTCTAAAATGAGATACGTCAGGTTTCTTACCGATGAACATTTCTTCAAGAGTCTTGGAACCCAATGCTTGATGAGGGCATCTGTTTTGTACATATACAGCGGTGTTTGCAGCTACGGTCCATAGAAACTTCGGAAGTCTTTGATCATAGAGCATGGCACAGACAACTTCCACAATCGTACGGTTCTTCCTTTTCGCCACACCATTCTGTTCAGGAGTATAGTAGTCTCCCTCTTAAAGCCAGCATCTTGCCATCGCTAAAGGTTACCTTGTCTTCCATTGTCGAGATGGACACCAGGTTCTTTTTGAGGTCAAGTACATATAATACATCCAAATTTCTAGCCTTTTTGAATGGTTGTCCTCCTCCTCGATTTCCAGCACTTCTTTTACCTCTGCGATTAGATTCGCCATTCCTTTGATTGCCATGAGAGGGATTTTGATCATTGTCTCGGTGAGAGTCCCTTCTATAAGGGCACTCCCTTGCATAGTGACCTACTGTATCGCAAATGTAACATCGTCCTTTTCTTCTTGAATGCATCTAGCCATTAATTCCACGAAACCAGGGATTACATTATTGTTCAAAAGACTAGTCCTGAACATGTACCATTCGGATGGTAATCCTCCAAGAGTCGTGAGTGCCATTTCCCTATCAGTAATAATCTCCCCAATAGATAGAAGATCATTCATGATCTTGGTGATTCTTACGAAGTATGCTTGCATACTCTCATCTTTGCCCTTCTTAATTTCCTTCAGTTTATTTCTAAGAAACAGGACTTGATTTGCATCATTAACTTTAAATAAACTCACCAGTCTTATCGTAGATTTCCTTGGAAGTGTCCAGGTCGGAGATGTAGGCCACCAAGCGCTTGTCAATAGAATCCTGGATGATCTTCTTTGCTTTGACTTCTCTGGTTTTCCATTTGTTCCGGGCAGCAGCGGATGAATTGGATGGAGGCTCAACAATATTGCCCCTCACATGGTTCAACACTCCTTGATCTTTTAGGGTTAGATCAATAGACAACTTCCATCTGTGATAGTCTGCTTTCTCACGGAGCTTGTCCTCGACAAGAAAGAGTGATGAGGACCCCATAGTTCTTTTAGGATAGCCTTGCCAATCTTTTCTTCGATTATTGCTCTTACTATTGCCCGGGCTTTGTCTTCACCTCAGCTCTGATACCATGTTATGGTATGTTCTATGCTTATAACAATTTACTTCTCTTTCTTATTATATTCAACAGATTAGCAATGACATGTACATAAAGTAAAGTGCAGATAGAACATTAAACGATCAACAGAAAACAAGCCAAGACAAGAGACACAAGATGTGGCGGCTAGCCAGGGACAAACCCCACAATGTGTGGGGAAACCCTTTGATCAAATCTTCTTTTATCTTCAATAATTCAACAGAGAGAAATAATACAATAAATCTTATTTATATCAGCAGTAGCAAACCCTAGATCAACAGCATCAGCATTAGCGGCTTCATCATCAAAACTAGGGCAATCGATATCTCGCAAACCGACCGTCGGATCGGCTTGATTCCACCACCAAAAGTTGCGGCCTTCAGAGGAGGTCCAGATGAACCTACAACGCAGTTCAGAAGAGGAGGTTTGATGGTCCACGCTGGTCAAAGTTTGGATTTGCAGTTGCAGCGTCAGTTTCAGCAACTTCCTTCAAACTAGGGCAGTCGATATCTCATAAATCGATTGTCGGATCAGCTTGATTCCACCACCAAAAGTTGAAGCCTTCAGAGGAGGTCTAGATTAACCTACAGCACAGTTCAGAAGAGGAGGTTTGATGGCCCACGCTGGTCAAAGTTTGGATCTGCAGTTGCAGCTTCAGTTTCAGCAGCTTCCTTCAAACTAGGTGTAGAGAGAGACTCTTTTCTGCGCAGTAGAGAAGAGCCTCTTTTATGCGCAGGAGAGAGAGAAAGATGTGATGAGACGAGTCACTGCAAATGAGGAAAAGTCCTGTATTCATACACAACATTGATGTTTGAATAGATGCGACTATTGGGCTTCTAAGCCTACATGAGTTGTAGGTTGGCTTGATAATAATTCCATAATCAAAATAAATTCATATCTCCATAAATACTTATCGGAATCGGATGATCTTTAGATCAATCCTACATGTCTCGACAAGAGGAATCTAATAAAAATATTATCAGCCATGAATAAGATGACCCACATGGAGTTTGGCCCTAGTTGCCAATTTAACATATGTCACTTTCATAGATGACTATTATTGGAAAACATCTTCTTTATGAAGAAGGAGGAGGTCTTCTCCAAGTTCATGGAGTTTAAGGCCTCGGTAGAAAACCAAATCGGGAAGAAGATCAAAGCATTGAGGAGTGGCAATGGCTAGAAATCTATCTCCAATGCGTTCAGGGACATGTGTGCCAAGGAGGGCACTAGGAGAGAGCTTACAGCACCCCATAACCCGCAGCAAAATGGCGTGGCTGAGAGGAAGAACCATAGCATAGTTGGAGCGGCTAAGGCCATGTTGCATGACCAGAGGCTACCCATGTTCTTGTGGGCAGAGACATTCAACACTATAGTATTTCTACAAAACAGGGATCCATACGGAGTGTTGAAGAAAGTGTAACTAGGTTCGATCTTCATAAATGTAATTTGATCTTTGTATTTATAAAAGAAAAGAAATATTATTTTTGTTATTTATATCAATGAGTTTCTTGCTCATTGCATAGGTCTAGCACATGTCAAAGTGCTATAGGGAAGTCAAAGAGTCAAAAGAAATGTTGAAGCCCCTTAAGGGCATGTTACACCATGTATATTTATGTATGAGAGTCCAAGAAATACCTCTAAGCCAAGTCACAAGCCTCCTCCATGCAATGACATCACAAAAGGAAGCAATCTGAAGCATTGAAGTCAAGTCGGCCTCAAGTCGACCTAAAGAAGAAGTAGACCTCTATATATAAGGGTCATTCCACCCCTCCAAAGTAACGGAATTCACCTCTGCAATCAGCGAAGAAAAAGGACAAGTATAGCATACAAAAAAGGACAAAGAAGGAGCCTTTGTGCAACGAAGAAGGAAGGAAGAAAACTGAAGTTAATAGGATTGTCTTAGGGCCTATTACTGTCACACGTGCGAAGAAAAAGGAGGCTCTATCTGCTGTCATAACAGCCCTCCTATTACAGTCATAAAAGTTCATTGGTTAGGCTAAGAAAGGAGTGCCTATTAGGCCTCTCACTCAAGCGAAGATGAAGGCCACACAAGTGAAGGAAGGAGAGCAATCTAGAATCAGTTTCTTGAGGGAATCCCCTCACACATGCGAAGAAATAGGGCCACACTGTGGTTACATCAGACCTGCAACTATATCTCAAAGAAGAGCTCGATTGTAAAAGGGATAAGGTACTCTTCATAAGGGAAGGATGTCTACTAAGGAACAAAGAAAAATATATCTTCTAGTGCAAGCATAACTAGGCTGCTATCAGTTGCCGAAAGAAGAACTAAGTGCCGGAAGGAGGACGGAGTGCCAGAAGAAGGAAGACGAAGTGCCGGAAGAAGGAAGACGAAGTGCCGGAAGAAGAAGGACAAAGGCTTGACTTATGCTTGGAGGATCTTCTTGTCAAGGGTCTAGGGTTTGGCATTTATCAATAGAAGCTTCAATAAGAGAAATTTCAAGAAGGGTTTTCCTCTCCAAGAGAGAAAAGTTTTACCCTAGCTGAGAGCCAACATCTTATGTTCTTGTCTCTTGTATTTTGGTCACTGTTTGATGAAGTAAGAGAACATACACTAATTAAGAAGAAGAATATTGTGTTAGCAAGAAATGTAAAAGTACTTCATAAATTGTTATCATTGCTAGAAGAACCTCATTATATCTCAGGTGCCCTAGATTCTTCAACATGGTTCCAGAGCTAAGGTGACATATCAAGGAAGGGCATCTCAAGAACACATACAAGGTTGAAGCATCAACTCTACAAGCTAAGGGTTTCAAATCCATCAAGGACAATGAGATCTATCATCTACTCTTCTAGATCCATCAAGGAAGACTACAAAGCAAGAAGAAGAGCCTTTCATATAAAGGCACCTACAAGAAGATCCATTAAAAGAAGAATCTACATCAAGTTACATCATCTTCATGAAAAGAAAAGCACTCCAATTCAAAGAAGTCTTCATCACCAAGCAATCTCTTTGAAGGAAGCAATTTGAAGATCACCAAGATCCAAGAAGGCAAATCATCAAATCTTCAAGGAGCAAGACTTCTTCAATCATCAACACTATCAAGTAAGTACTTGTATGTCCTCTTCTGAACATATCACAATGTCTTTTTGCAAGGAAAGCAACAAATTGGTTGGGACTGCTAATTTCCTTGCATGGAAAAAGAGGATTGATTTACTTCTCAAGGAGAATGAACTTCTAGAACACATCAAAGAGAGTATAACTGTCCCTTCTAAGGAACAACCTCAAGCCCTAGCAAGATAGGATGAAACCAGGACTCAAAGGATTCTAATAGAATCCATCAAGGACTCTCTCATTCCTTATGTTTCCATCAAGGACTCTCTCATTCCTTATGTTTCCAAACTTGAAACATCGAAAGAAATCTATGATAAATTGATAGTGTTATTCTTAGTTAACACAGCTAGAGAAGTGATACAATTACGCAATGAATTGTACAAGATGAAGATATCCAAGGAAGGAATAGCTCCCTACTTCATGAAAATCTCTGAGATGAGAGATCAACTACAAGAGCTAGGAGAAGTCATGTCTAACAGAGAAATGACAACTGTAGCACTCAATGCTCTACCTGAGGACTGGGGCAACTTAACATCAAGTATATATGCCAAGAAGGAAGCTACCCCACTAAATGAAATTTGGTCCTATGCAAAATTGAGGAGATTAGACTCAAAGCCAAAGATGATGTGGGATCAAAGGAGAAAGCATTTGCTGCTATGGCCAAGAAAAAAGTAAAGTTTGGCAAGTTTGGTCCACGAAGTACAGGTAAAAGAGATATGTCCAAAGTCCAATGCTTTGGCTGACAAGAATATGTACACTACAAAAGGGATTGTCCCAAGTTTAAGAAGGACAACAATAAGAGGAAAAGAGAAGAAGCTCACATTACTCTCAATAGGAATTCCACTCATGGGATTCAAGAAAGGATGATATGCAGGCAAGAAAAAATGAAGCAAAACAAATAGGCAATCTCAAAAAGCTATCAAAGGAAGCAAAGATGATCAAGGAAATAGTCAAGATGAGTTATGTATGCATCTGTGTTTTTAGTTTAAAAGTCATGTCATCATATGTATTAATGAGCATGAGGGATGGCTCTAAAAACATGGTCAAGAATAGGGAAGATCTTTTTCATTAATAACATGCTCGAAGGCATGATTTACACACCAATAAAGGTCAACATGAGAAATGCCCTCATAAGAAGTATGAGGTGGTTGACTAAACAACCTATGAAGAAGCATATGAGAAAAGAAATCAAAGATGAAAGAACACCATGGTCTCTAGGAATCATCATCTGACAAATTCGTTGAAGACATCTCCCAAAAGAAGGCTCGAGAACTCTGACAAAGGAAGAAAAAGATCAAAGGACCCTTGACACTTAGAAAGGCCTTGGAGATATGAAGATACAAGATACTGATTCAAGTCAACAAGAAGTCATGATGGAAATCCATCTAGCAAAGTACTATTTCATTTAATTTTTGGGTAATATTGGGATGAAGTCATGCAAGGCTACTAGAACAAAGTATTGAAAATGCAAGTACAACTAAGCATTCATATGATGAATATTCCAGACAGAAGCATGATGAAAAAGATGTAGCTAAATGAGGGAAGATCCAGACATGTATCAAGAAGGCCACTTTCCATAAAGGAATGACTTGACGAACCAAGAAGGAAAGTGATCGATGGTTGATGCCCTACAAAGAAGAAGCTCAACTGAATTTCATGACATTAAGGAGAGAAGTTGATCAAGCAGTTGAAAGACCCACGAAGAAGAAGTTGTTGATGTGTAGAAGAGTCGCTAGCTAAAAGAGAGCTCTGACAAGTCCCTGATTAAAAAGGAGCTTGGGCAAGTTCCTGGTCAGAGGGAGCTTGGGTACATTCCTTCAAGGAATGGGCATATCTTCCCCAGTTGAGAGGGAGAGATGGACACAACATTATTGTCTTCACGTTGGAAGAATTGGGTAATCATCTAGCATCTGATGCTCTTTGAGGATGTGTAGGGCATCCAAGGCAAGAGTAGGCAAGAGGATCGATATTCTTTGAGGGCTAGGAACCCAAGATGAGAACAGTCCTAGAAGGTCATACTCAGTGAACAACCAGGTGGGTATGTACCTTGAGAGACAATGATGAAGTTGTCTATAGTCACTGGTCTCGCCAACATTGTGCTCTGATCTAATGAGAGATAGATCTATCAGTCAAGGCCTTGTAGTGGAAACAATGTTGGTTATTACGATGCTATAACAGATGGATTGCCTTTTTGATTTCTCTTATGTGAATTCTTCAGATTGAAAATAGCCAAAAACCTTGTAATGATTTATGAATACCTCCCTAGTTAAGAGGGAGTGTTGAAGAAAGTGTAACTAGGTTCGGTCTTCATAAATGTAATTTTGATCTTTATATTATTAAAAGAAAAGAAATATTATTTTTGTTATTTATATCAATGAGTTTCTTGCTCATTACATAGGTCTAGCACATGTCAAAGTGCTATAGGGAAGTCAAAGAGTCAAAAGAAATGTTGAAGACCCTTAAGGGCATGTTACACCATGTATATTTATGTATGAGAGTCCAAGAAATACCTCCAAGCCAAGTCACAAGCCTCCTCCATGCAATGACATCACAAAAGGAAGCAATCTGAATCATAGAAGTCAAGTCGGCCTAAATAAGGAGCAGACCTCTATATATAAGGGTCATTCTACCCCTCCAAAGTAACACAATTCACCTCTAAAATCAGCAAAGAAAAAGGACACGTATAGGGTACGAAAAAGGACGAAGAAGGAGCCTCTAGTGCAGCGAAGAAGAAAGGAAGAAAACCGAAGTTAATAGGGTTGTCTTAGGGCCTATTACAGTCACACATGCGAAGAAAAAGGAGGCTCTCTCTGCTGTCATAACAGCCCTCCTATTACAGTCATAAAAGTTTGTTGGTTGGGCTAAGAAAGGAGTGCCTATTAGGCCTCTCACTCAAGTGAAGAAGAAGCCACACAAGCAAAGAAAGGGGAGCAATTTAGCATCAGTTTCTTGAAGGAATCCCCTCACACGTGCGAAGAAATAGGGCCACACTGTTGTTACATCAGACCTGCAAGTATATCTCAAGGAAGAGCTCGATTGTAAGAGGGATAAGGTACCCCTCATAAGGGAAGGAGTCTACTAAGGAACAAAGAAAATATTTCTTCTAGTGCAAGCATAACTAGCACTGTTATTAGTTGTCGAAAGAAGAACGAAGTGCCAAAAGAAGGAGGACAAAGTGCCGGAAGAAGAAGGACAAAGGGTTGACTTGTGCTTGGAAGATCTTCTTGTCAAGGTTCTAGGGTTTGGCATTTATCAATAGAAGCTTCAATAAGAGAAATTTCAAGAAGGGTTTTCCTCTCTAAGCAAGACAGGTTTTGCCCTAGCTGAGGAGCCAACATCTTGTGTTCTTGTCTCTTGTATTTTGGTAATTGTTTGATGAAGTAAGAGAACATACACTAATGATAATAAGAAGAAGATTGTGTTCGCAAGAAAAGTAAAAGTACTTCACAAATTGTTATCATTGCTAAAAGAATCTCATTATATCTCAGGTGCCCTAGATTCTTCAACACAGAGTGCTTGGATGAGTTACATTGGAGGAGGCTTTCATAGGAAAGAAGCCCAATGTTTCTCACTTTCACATCTTTGGAACCAAAGTTTACTGCCACGTGTCCAAAGAGAGTGGGAAGAAGTTGGAGCCCACAGCTGAAAAGGGAATTTTCGTGGGTTACAGTGAAACATCTCAAATGTACAAGGTGTACACACCATCACTCAAGAAGACAGTTATCCAGTGGGATGTGAGGTTTGAGGAGGACAGAGCTCTAAGGGTATCCTTAGAGAAAGAACAAGTAGGAGTCCCTGAGGAGGAGATACTCACTCCCAAGCAGGAGCCTCGACCATTGTCACAGTTTGAGTCTCAGTCAGGTGGCAAGCAGTCCGTACAACAAGCTCACAAGGATTCATTGCGGGATGAGGAGGAGAGACTAGGACGAGTGGACGTGGCCACTCAGTCAATGACTCCCAACACAGGGAGGAAGAGAGCCAAGTGGACCGAGAGGTTGATTCAAGAGGCCCAGGAGCGAGATGAGGCTCCTAGCTCTATGTTAAGGCAGTGCAAGCAGCCACAGAGGTACACTGGATATATGGCATTAATGGTTGAGTTAGTGGACACAAAGCCTTCTTGTTATGAGGAGGCAACCTCTCGGTAGGTTTGGTGGGATACCATGGTAAAGGAATATTCCTCCATCATGGAGAAGAAAGTTTGGGAGATTTTGCCATGCCAAGAGGGAAAAGCAGTGGTAGACTCACGCTAGGTGTACAAGGTGAAGCATGGAGCAAATGGGAGTTTGGGGAAGTACAAGGTCGGGTTTGTGGCCAAGGGCTTCTCGCAGGTTGAGGATATCAACCATGATGAGATGTTTACCACAGTGGCTCATTATTCATCCATCAGGGCGATTCTAGCACTTGCAGCTCTGTTGGGATGGAAGATCCACCAAATGGATGTGAAGACAGCATTCCTCAACGGGGTGGTTGAGGAAGATATTTATATGGATCAACCAGAGGGGTTTGAGACCTTTGACAAAGACACTCATGTTTGTTTGTTGAAGAGACCTCTTTATGGGCTCAAACAAGCATCGAGAGCATGGTACACTTGCATTGATAGTTACCTTCAAGCATTGGGCTTTACTAAGAGTGAGGTGGATGCCAACCTATACTACATCACAATTGGAGGGCTTCTGCTCATTCTAGTGCTCTTTGTTGACAATCTTATCTTGACTAAGGCAAACAACTTGATTCAGGATTGCAAGGCAGATCTTGCAAGAGAGTTTGAGATGATGGACAAAGGGTTTATGCACTATTTCCTTAGGCTGGAGGTATGCCAAGGTGATGGGAAAATCTTCTTGGGGCAGGGTAAGTACACTACAGAGATCCTTAGGAGGTTTCATATGCAGGATTACAGGGCCAAAACCATGCCTCTAGCCACAAACAAGAGGAAGATGAACGCTAGCAGTGTAGAGCAAGTAGATGTTGCATTGTACAGGCAACTCTTTGGGTCGTTGATGTACTTAGTCAACACACAGCCTTACATATGTTTTGCAGTGAACTAACTGAGCTAGTTCATGATGGATCCTACTAGAGTTCATTGGGTGGTTGCAAAGCATGTTTTGAGATATCTCATAGGCACAATAAATTATGGATTATGGTACAAACAAGTTGATGGAGTGAGGCTTGAGGGCTTCACGGATGCAGATTGGACAGGGATCTCTACAGATCGGAAGAGCACTTCAGGTTGCACCTTCAGCATTGGATCAACAGTGGTTTCTTAGTTCAACAAGAAGTAGAGATTAGTTGCACTTAGTTCAACAGAGGCCGAACACATGGCTACTAGTTTGGTAGTGTGTGAAGCTATCTGGACGAGAAAGTTGCTTGTGGGACTTTTCAGGTAGAGGACGAGGCCCACTTTGATCCACTGTGACAATCAAAGTCGCATTAATCTCTCTAAGAATCCAGTGTTTCATGATCACTCCAAGCATATCGAGATCAAGTATCATCATCTGAGGGACTCTGTGCAGAAAGGGATAGTGAAGCTATTGTACATTCCAATAGAGGAGCAGGTAGCAAGTATCTTGACCAAGGAATTAGCAAGAGGCAGTTTCATCTACTTCAGAGATAAGTTGGAAGTTGTACAGAATCCCTTCCTCGCTAAGAGGGAATGTTGAAAATGTAACAATGGAAGGTATTTTGGCTTGTGCCTTAGCCAGTGAACCCCTCAAATTAGTCTTTCTCTAGCATGAATGTGAGTTCATGAGATAGACTTCAATTATGATGAGTTGATTTCCAGTTTACTGGAATGGTCATCAAGTTTGCACGCATAGAGTTGGAGCTTCAATTAGTTGGAGTCTTCTTCAATTAGACTACAGGATGAGGTGGCAATAACAAGTGCAGTTAGAACAAGCTAAGCCTCACTGTTGATTGGAGAGAGAACGAGTTGAGTTCTCAGATAACTCGCAATCACAAATAGAGTAAATCAAGGAGGAACTTGAGCTAGTTAATTGAGAGCTAGTCCAAGTGTAACTGGAATTTGCTCCAATTAACTAGCAAAGGAAACTCGTGACACTAGTGTGAACTGATATTCGACTACGCCTCCTTGCATACATTGATTTCTATCTATAAAGAGAAGGACAAAGGCACAAGATCATAGATCATTCTTTGTGTGGAATGCACATCAGTTGAGGAATAATAGTGTGCATAGATTTAGGAGCCTAAGTGCACAAGGATTTAGGAACCAAGTGCACAAGGATTTAGGAGCCAAAATTGCGCGAGGATTTAGGAGCCAAAGTGCGTGAGGATTTAGGAGCAAGGGATCAGGATTCATAGAGCACGTCGAGACTATCTTCAGCAGATATCAATTGTGCAAGGCAGAGCCAAAAGCAGGGCCAAGAACAATTGTAGAGTTGAGAATAGAGAGGAGAAGCCTAGCGCTTTCTCAGTGACAAATTGCTAGTTGCAGTAGCAGCGTGAATTGTAATAGATCCATTTGCTCAAAGAACAATTTAATAAAATACCACAATAAAGAAAGCAGGTTTTCCCTTTTCGGTTTCCTGGGTAAAACAAGCTTGTCAATTTTGTGTGCATGTGTTTTTATCTCAATTATTTTCCACTGCATATTGATTGTTAAGAAACTCTGTATCTTGGTTAAAGTAAATTTGATTTCAGTTTTCATTTCCCTTGTTTTCAGTAATTCATCTAAGTAGTGCGCAGAGTTTCAAGAAAATTAACATTTGCTGCTGAAATTATAGCTGTCAATAAAGTAATTTCAGATCTGGTTTATGTATGATAAGATTGCCCTGGAAGACTGAAACTTGTGGCATAAGTTTGGCATCTTTTCTCTTAAATTGCCTAGTGGATTGAGGTTGTTAAGAAGTGAAATATTGTCCAATGTTTCTGCTGTTTTATTATATTTCAGGTCAGCCATAAGGCTGTAAATTCATAGGGGCAAGATCTGAGACACCTCTAGCAAAGAGGTGAAATTTCTGAAGTTGCATTAAAGCCTGAATTTTGGAAATTTCTACAGGCAATTGGTTCGATATCTGTGTGTAGAATGGCATATAAACTAAATACACATAAATTGTCTACTCATACTTACCATGAAAAGGTCTAGATTCTGCCAAATATTCCAAGCATATGTCATTCCTTGTGAAAGATAGCAATTTTTGTCCACATTATATATGCCACATAATTAAGCTTCAAGCACTGTCATCAATGCATTTGTTTTCAACTTCAAGCATGTCAAATCTTATTCCTAATGTATATGTTCAATTCTCTATCTGTGTGAACTTGTGTCACTTAACAAGTCATATACTGTTGAAACTTTGAATTAAGGTTACATATACAAGATGATACAAGTTTTGACTACTCCCATGGTCTAACTAGGTTTTCCTGTCTCTGTGCTATGTGTGTGTGTATGTCGGATTGTTGTCCATTCAATCCAACTATGTCACATTGCATTGCCAAGTTGTCCATTCAATCCAACTTTGTCACATTGCATTGCCCAGTTGTCCATTCAATCCAACTGTCACATTGCATTGCCAAGCCACCGATGCATTGCTTCATCGCATGTAATTTTCTCCTTTTCTCTTCCAAAAAGGTTGAGATACGGGTTCTCTTTTGAAATTAAATAATCACTACGATTTCTCTTTACAAAAATAATCTTACATTCCATTTCCTCTCAGAATATTTTCTCAAATCATTGAAACTTGGTTGCCCAGGAAAGTTTCATCACATGCAAATAAGCCATTCTGCTCTAATAACATTGTTGATAATTTTAGAGCCATGCGACTGTAACATGAGAAGAAACAGATATATGTAGAATGTGTTATTTATTAATGAAAGAACCATTGCGTACATCATAATGTGTTTTGTTAAATTTCGAATACCAGCCAGATTTATTTTCTCGCGGCATTTTATTTTATCCCCGGAAATTTATTTATTTGCCCAAATAAATACTGAATCACCGAAAAATAAAATTACTGGTATTTTTAACTTCTAGAAATATATATATGCAGCAGAAATTAACTAAGAGAGATCAAGCACACATTGCAAAAATAATTCACCCACAACAATTCTCTGTCATCTATTGATCTGAAAAATCTGGGTTTCTCGACCCACATAGATATAAGGAAAAATACAATATCCGGAACCTGTAACTTGGCTCCGACAAAATGAATTCGGCCCAAAGAATTCAACCTCAAGGAAATCAGCCTCTGAAAGAAATCGGCCCGAATAATCAGCCAGCAAAATCAACATACGCCCTCCTTGCATGCCACTGCTGTGCACAAG
This sequence comes from Pinus taeda, assembly GCA_000404065.3. NCBI lineage: Eukaryota > Viridiplantae > Streptophyta > Pinopsida > Pinales > Pinaceae > Pinus > Pinus taeda. Next base: position 181,551 of record APFE031343153.1, read on the forward strand.
GAAAAACTCAGCCCTCCAGCAATTTGACTTCCTCTGGATCAAACTGAACTAACCAGCAATTCGGCTCCATACAGATCAAATCGATCTCCTTTCAGCAACTTGGCCCTGCAATCTCCTCCACTCAGCCTCCTGGATTCGCCCTCAATCCACTCGCACTTCTCCTTCTCTGCACTCCTGGTCCACTAAGCCACTCACACTTAGAGAAAATCACTCTCTCTTCGTGATGACTCGCTCACTTGAGTTCTGTGTGTCTTCACCTCTTCGCTAAGCCTCCTTTATAATCTTCACTAAACCCAAATCCCTAACCCTAATCTCCCTTATAGAATCATCTTGGACATCAATGGTTGAGATTATTTCTAAGTCACTTAAATAATTAAGTTATTTATCCTTAAAAAATGACTTAATAGTCCACACTAACTAATTGACTTTAATTATTGTACTTTTCTTAATTTAGACTTAGGAAAGAAGATATAAATCACTTAAACCATCAAGCAAGCACCCACAAGAGGCAAATAATGTCTTCCACAAGCTAAGACACCAAGCCTATGTAGAAGACCTTCCAAATCTACCACTTGCAAGTTGCATCAACATATTTAATGTCGTTAATATTTATTGTAACCCTCATTAATACTCCTACCAACACTCCTTAAGGCCTACAAAAATACAAACTATTTTTTTATCTAATTTCGTAGCTGGAACTCCACTTTCCATTTGAACAAATATAGTTCTAAAATTTTAAAAAGGAGAGTTTCAAGTTTGATATGCCTCCTGAGATTTCATTCATCACATCACTTCCTTATATTTCTTTCTTTGACTTCCCTCATGATGCCTGACATAAAAGACAAAAATATTTAGAAGATAGAACAATGACACACTAAACTCCAGTAGCATTGTACACATACTCCTAGCAACACTCCTTGAGGCCTGCAAAGATACATATTACAAACTATCTTTTTATCTGATGTCGTAGCTGGAACTCCACTTTCAATTTGAGCAAATATGGTTCTAAAGTTTTAAAAAGGGGAGTTTCAAGTTTTATATGCGTCCTAAGTTTTCATTTGTCACATCACTTCCTTAGATTTCTTTCTTTAACTTCCCTCGTGCTGCCTGACATAAAAGACAAAAATATATTTAGAAGATAAAACAGTGGCATACTAAACTCCAGTAGCATTGTACGCACACTCAGACTGTTGGTCTGCCCGTTCTGTTGTCTTTGAACTTCTCCGTCTAGTAAAAGCATAATTTCAACAAAATATATATAGTATGACTTTATCAATTTATTTGTTATCGATTCAGATTGCTCACAATCTATTGCACATTATGCACAATGCTTATTTGGTGCCAAAGAGCAGGTAAGGCTTCTGTCCAATGAAAGATTTTATAGCATGTAATACTCTTGTGAATTATTGCTTCAGTGTCATATGCCACTGAGCAGTGTTACCAGACTCTTCTGAGTCCAAGTCAAACCCTGTGTTTCACTCTGATCTCCAACAAGATTGAGCCAAGCCAGCTGATCTGAAACCCAGCCACGAGTACTTGCAAGTTAAATATGTCTTGGCCTCATAAACCAAGTGTAAGTTAGATTGATATGGCATGCCCAATCTGGCAAGTTTAACTTGCGAGTTTTGCAGATGAAACTTAGCCCTCTATGATCCATCTATTAAAAAAAAAAAAGAAAAACACTCGTTTTGCTTATGTTTCTGACCCAACTTAGGCAGAAACTCAGCAGACAAATCAGATGTTTACAATCCATGGGGTTTTATAGTGTATAATATGATCTATGCACTTTGCAACAAGATTTTATTGAAAATTTCCGTTATATGTAGAATGTGAACTTACATATTATTGAAAATACGTATTTCCATTTTAAATTTAAAGCACCTTTATAATTTTCCAAATCAAACCCCAAGTCTTTCACGTGCCCAAGTCAACACTCGCTCTGTCTTTGGTAAGTCATTCTCCAGGTCGACTTTGGTAACTTTGCTGCTTGGGCAAAAGATTTTGTATGGATAAAACCGGGGTAACTTTATCCTTTGAAATGGCATACTGACCATGGACTTCAACGCCATTTTGGGGTTTGCCCAATTATCCCGATTCACTTATTAAGCTGTGAGCCTTGTTCGGACTTGGTAGTTTTGCATCATATACCAGTTGCTTTTCGCACACTACGTCTAAGTTGTGGTTTAGCACTCTTTCGGGTTTAAGTTAATATCAGAGATCCACCTTGTAGCCCCAATTTTGCTGTAAATTTTACCTATATAGTCAGTTAATAATCCAAAACTCAGGTTCAATTTCCAAACTCCATTTGCCTTTCTTTCACATTCTATGCAATTTTCGTGAAAATGCCGTTCAATCTATATGCTATCTTATCTTTTCTACCCAGTTCGCTTCTTTCTGGAAAGAACAAAAAGTCAAAGGTTTACTGACACTCACCTTTGGGTCATCGACCTCCAGTGCCTCGCGCTCATCATCCGAATACTGTTCCAACGCATATCTTCCATACCCTCGGGTCGGCTGAGAAAATGGAAAGAAGTCCTGACGAATGGCAACCTTCGCCCTATTTTCGTTATTCACCGACTCTTTCCAGGCCGAACAAGAGACGTCCAGAAGGCGGCGACCAAGTGTAACATATTGCCTTCCACGAACAAACCCTGAGCTGTGAAACCTGGACCTTACAGCTGAATGGCTGAACCATAGTAACCCTGAATCCAATCCTCTTGTATCACGAGACAGCCATGAATACTCAAAGCCTGAACTCAGTAGCATTTCCCGTTGAGGCCGGGTCCTGAGAAGCCTCTGAATTATGGCCGAATATGGCATCCTAAACTGGTATATACACCTGTAATTGCAGACTGGATTAAAATTTTTGAGTTTTGGATTCTAAGCGTATGAGTTTTCGGTCCATGGCCTGATATGGTAAGTGCTGATGCTCGGCCTGGACCAACTGGAGGGTTTTGGCACATTAAAAGTATGCTCAGTGAGCAGACGGACGAGGGGTTTATCCTAAAACCCTTCTCTATGGTTTCGGTAAGGTAAGTGTTGTTTTCAGCGTGTGGCTACCATGTTTTTATTTTCAACTATGCTATTTGTGTAGATCAATGACACCGTTAACTCAACATACTGCTATAAATGACACCGTTAACTCAACATACTGTTATAAATTTCTATGGAGTTATAAATATCAGTTTATGCACATGGCCCCCCGGCTTCGTTACGAAATTGGATGTCACAACATGGATTCTTTTACAAACGATAATTTGGATTTTTTGGATTGCCAAAAAACCCATGATTATAGCAAAAACGATATTTTGGATTTATGGAACGTATGCATGGGTAAAGGATTGTAAATGAAGTTATGGTTATAGCAATTAATGATTTTTATTTTTTTGTGCAAGATTAATTGATTATGAGTAATTTTGTACTAATTAATATAATCTATAATATTTAATTTTGAAAAATAAATATTTATTTTTCAATATTATTGTAGAATTATTTTTCAAACATTTGATTAGATCATAAATTTGACAGTTTTATTGTGGTCTTTATGCCATGTGTATAACTTCAAATTTTTTGATGCACTTGCAATTTTTATTCTATAAATTTTACAGATTTGTGGATTGATTTTTCATTGTTAAGCTTGATAGGAAAATCAACCAAAACTAAAATCTTTGAAGCTAATTTTTTCTCAGGTAAGTAACATATTTACTATATTTATAGTAGATCTATCTTAACTGAGGATCTAACAAGCTTCTAGAGGGATCAAATCTTTTTTATCCTAAAAGACATTTGCACCTCAAGACATTTGATCCCTTCCGAGTTAAGATGGATTTAGGTTGGTTTAATTAATTATAACTATAATTGCTTTTTTATTTTATTTATTTTATTTTATGTAATTTGATCCACTCAAAATGTTTTAATTAATAATTATAATTATCAATTTTATTGTTTATTTATTTTTTATTTTTTATTTTTTTAATTGTGTTTTCTTTTTATTGTTATGTAATTTGATGAGTAAAAATGATTACATAACATAATCTTACAACATCTCTTCCATATTAGGCTAGAGAAGTCTCTCAACTTAGGCTAGAGAAGTCTCTCAACTTAACGAGGAGTTATTGCACACCATTAAGTAAAACGTAAATGTGCACATTTAATAGTGGTTACTACCAACCAAAATTTATGCAAGTGTTGCCCCTCAGTTCGCAATTAATTTCTCTATTTCATATATAAATTTATTTAGTTGGCAATTAATTTCTCCATTTCATATATAAATTTGTAATTTTTATGAAAGCATAATTTCAACTTAAATGGCATAGATTAAGCTATCCTAGCGCACTTGTTAACAATGTAATGTTAATTTGTAGAGAACATTATTATGTTGAAAGTAGTTGTAAAAAATGGTCTCTTACTTGTAAAGAAAATAAGAGTTGTCAAAAAAGTTTCTCACTTGTAAAGAGAAGAAGTGGAATAAGGTATAAAAAAAAAATGAATCAAATGTGAGTGGTGTTTTTTTGGATTCTACTTTGTTTACTCTGGCGACAAAGTAGTTTTTATCGAAAAGAATTGAAATTGAATGAAGGCTAAAAAGTAAAGCAATTTGGTCAAAGGATTTTAGCTCTAGTGGTTTGGTGAACAATTTGTTTCTCGAGTTACATGGGTTCAAGTCTCCATAGACATATTGTAACTAGCTTGTTTGTGGCATTTATGAAATAGGATAAAGGTGGGGAGAGAACAACACAAAGTTATTCCACTAGTTTACCTCTTTTAAGAAAAAACTAAACTTTAAATGGGAAATAATGAAAGTTAATGGATCATTAGTGTACTCTTTTAAGTACAAGCATTTTGAAGGCATTAGGCACTTTAAACCTTTATTCAAAGATCTAGTTGGGTGCCCTACTCGAGAAATTTTGGAGGTATTTTCTAAATTTCCTCCAGTGTTTACAAAGGAAATGAATCGGGATTTAGAAGAGGAAGTCTTAGGAAATAGGTCAAGGACACCATTTTTTCCATGCAAACGAGCAAAAGTCTAGGATTTGATGGCCTTCCTATATATTTTATGTGGATTTTTATGATTTCCTCAAGGATGATCTCCTAAATGTGGTGTTACAATCATAACAGTCTGGAAAGGTATTGGGTTCATTCAATTCTACCTTTCTCACATTCATACCCAAACAATACGAGGTTACTTTTGATCATTTCAAGCTAATCTCTTGCTTTAATGTGATCTATAAGATAATCTCTAAGATCATAGCTCGACGAGTAAATCTGATCCTTGATGACATAATTTTCGAAGAGCAATTTGGTTTTCTTCACAAAAAGTAGGTTAATGATGTAGTCTCTCTCGTGTAGGGAGCAATTCACTTTGTAAAAATCTTAAATAGTGCAACCTTAGCCCTCAAAATAGACTTGTCTAAAACATTTGATTGGGTGCATTATTCTTTCCTACGGTTGGTTCTACTAAAGTTGGGAATGTGACTCTGCACTATAAACTATATAATGGGATGTTTACATTTTGTCTCTTACGTAGTGCTGATAAATGGAGCTTTGTCCCTTTACTTCAAGGCCTCAAGAGGGTTGTGTTAGGGATGTTTGGTCTCTTCGTTTTTGTTCTTTTAGTAGTCAAAGCTCTCAACAAATTATCTATGGAGGCACAAACTAAGGAGTATCATCAAATGTATCAAGGTAGTCGATAATCAACTCCTTTCCCATCTGCTTTTTGTAGATGAATTTTAGTTTTATATGTTATATGTGTATGGGACCTTTCAACATTGAAATCCATGTTGGGTCTCTTCTTGAAAGCTACTAGGATGGAGGAAAATATTGCAAAATCATGCTTTATCTCACACGCTCTATCTAATCATATTTCTCGACAAGCAAAACCCTTGTCCCCATTCCCACATGTCTTTAGATGAAGGTTTTAAATATTTAGGTTTCTTCCTCAAGCCAGTTACTTAAAGGTATGTGGATTGGTTCTTACTCTATAAAAACATAGAATTTGGAATCTTGTTTTGGGTCAATCATCTTTTGTTAAAGAAGGCAAGTTAACCCTTCTTAAAGTTGTTCTCATAAGGATTCCTATATATTGGATGTTGATTGCTTTCATCCCCAAAGGCATCTTATCCAAGATTCACAAGAATAGTTTCCATTACTTATGGTATGGTGCTCGTCACTTACACATAATACCTTTAGTTGAGTGGAATAAGGTCACCCTCCCATAAAAGCTTAGATGTTAGGGGTCAAAAACATTTTCCATTTCAGTAAAGCTTTGGTTGCTCGCAGGCTTCAGCTACTGTTTAACAACACTTCTCTTTGGGGTAGAGTCATGAAACCGAAGTATCTCCCTTCTTTATCTTTTGAGGAACGGTTTAGGCAACCCGTAAAATCCATAAATGAGTCCAATATATGGAAAGCCCTCATTTTTGAGTTTCCCTTTATTAGTTCCTTGGCAGTGTTGCATATAGGAAATAGCATGAAGGTGAAGTCAGGGGAGGACCCTTGACTTGGGGTAGGAGATGAATTATGGTTCTCTAACTCTCCTCCCAACTAATTGCATTATGGTGGGCTTTGTTTTCTCTCTGATGCTAAGGCACAATCTCCCCAATTACAAGGTAGGATGGGATGTAAATCCTTCGTCTTTTTAGGGCTCTCAAGACTAAAAGCGTTAAAGTGGTAGAATTATTTAAGCCTTTTTGTATCCAACTTTATTAAACTGATAGATGAAATAAAGGATAAACTCGTGTGGTTAAAGAACCCAAGTAATGGTAATTTCATGACAAAAACTTGGATATCCTTCATATGTCGAATCCCTTCTTACATGGAATTCAAAGTGGTGGTCGAGCTCTCTCTGGAAGCTCCATGCCCTATGAAAAAAGTAAAATCAACCTATGGCTTGCTCTAGATACAAATTCCTTGCGTGGAGCAATAGGTTGAAAATGGGTTGGGTTGGCTCGAAGACATATCCTCTATGTAAAGCTTCTCACAAATTTATTTCTCATAACTTTATTTTGTGTCCATATACTACACATGTCTTGGGGAAGGTGGTTGCCAAGGTCAGTGGAAAATCTAGTTAAGCTCAGTCAAACCTGCCCAATTGTATGAAGGTTTGGAGTGGGGATAGATATGTAGCCCAATTTGAAGCATCTTCATGCATTATAGCCTATGAGATTTAGTGGGCAAGAATTTTTAGTGTTTTCATATCATGTGATATCCTAGTTGAAATTATATTTGAATTTTATAAAGTTATGTAAAGAATGCAAAATGGCTCCAAAGTAGCAAAAGAAGAGAAAATCGGTAATGCCTTCATTGAATAATGGCATCCCCTCGGGTTCTCTTGATGGTAATTCTCAGGTCCACCCCCTTATTTGCAAGATCGATGTAGTTTATACATTAATCATTCTCATGTCATGCATATCCATTATGCTCTAGATTATGGGAATAATAATCAAACAAATTTTATAACCTTGGGAACACTTCTCTCAATTACTTCTCTGAGAAAAAAAAAACCACAAGTGATGGGGGACTTAAAATTGGTGATCAGTTGGGAAAACGAGAAAGTTGAGGTTGAGCATGTCTTCTTGCGGTCTCTTCTTCATGACTTTCAAGACATTATGCTCTCCTTTGAATGGTTATTTTCAATAATGCGTTCAAAAAGCTCAACCCAAAAGCAAATGCTTTATTTGAAGAAGCATTAGAGCTCCCTGTTGGTTATTACAACATCACACAATTTGTGGATGGAGAGGAATATGAACCAATGGATTTCCACTTCTCATTTTTCTGGTGGTTATGATTTATAGCATTTGATGTAATCTATTTTTATTAGTGTAGTTTATGTTATGTTTGGTACAGACGAACATTTTTATATATGAACCTATAGTTATCTAATGAAGAACAATTGAGGAGCTAGATCTAATGCAGTGATATGTGGGGTGATATCCATCAGAGGGAAACAATACTTTTTTTTTTTTTTTTTTTTTTTTTTTTTTTTAAGATGAGCTCAAAAACCATGATTAATTTTGGAACAACCTCAGGTGAAAAGTTCATGTAATAAAGTTAATAAAGGAAAAATAAGACCAAAATCATGGGACATGTATTCCAAGCTGAATGTTGGGCAAAGTATCATAGTGGGCATCACTTGTTGTTTATTATGGCTAAGGGAATTTGACAAAGGCAATGACAAGGGTTTTGAAAAAGAAAAAAGGCATTATTGACATTTTATTTATGAAAATAAACTAAATTAGGAGAAAAGGGAGGTGAAAAGTGATAGGTTGCATGTGAGGAGGAAATTGAAGGAAAATGAAGAAATTAGAGGCCTCAATTATAAAAAGGCTTAGGAGGATCAGTTCACAGTTTTTTGTTAGCCTTTTGTCAGTTTTGTTTTGGAATTACTCTCAGAGAGGAGAAGAGCACCAAGAGGAGCAAGAAAACAAGCAATCAAATGAAGGACAAGGAAAGCAAAGGAAGGACAATAAAGCAAAGGAAAGCAAGGAACAAGCAAAGGAAAGTTGGATCAAGTGACTTCAACGAGAATACTTGCAAGTAACAAATTGCATGTATGATTTCCTAGTTGGTTTTGGCATGCATGGTACATGCATGTGTGTATTTGGTTTATGTGTTTTGGCATGGGTTTTGTTAGGTTTGACAGTGGTTTCAACCTTGCCTTTCCATTTCCTAATAGCCATGGTGTGATTGGATTCATTCTTGGTCGAGCTTTGGATTGCTGAAAGGTTTTGGATCTGGGTGAGGTGGTCTCAGGAAAATCCCAAGGGTTGCGGTGGAGATCGTTTTCTCCATAAATCCCTTGATAAGTGGGTGGAGACAGGAAAATTCCTCAAGGGATGGTGAAGGAATTGTGAGGCATCCAAACTTGGTTTGGTTTTGTGATCTCGGGACCAGTTTAGGTGACATCACGGTAGGGTAAGTGTGGAGGTGGTTTAACCTTTGGATTCCCTTGGTTTTTTATGGATTGGTTTATCCCATGAGATCTCACATTCATGCTTGGACTATGGCACGAGGGTGATTGGCTGAAAGAAAGATTTGGTTCAACCCAATCTATGGTCGGGTGGTACGTGCAAGTTCCTGACTTGGTTGGCTTTTGCATATGTTAATAAGAGCTAAGTTCCTCTTATATTCCATGAGTAATTATACTTATTATTATGTGGCTTTAATAGTTGTTTTATCATTGTTATTTGTCCGATTATATGTTGTTGTAATCATGGTTTTATGACAGATTCAAGTTATGGCTCTTATTATGTTTGATTGAGAAATGAATGGTTATTGAATGCATGACCTAATAGATGTTATTGTGGCTATTATGAGAGGGAATTAGACCTTCTTGATGATTCTCATATAAGCTTCAGATCTCTAAGTTCATATATGCATTCATGACCTGTAGATTACATGTTCACTATGTGTTTAAAGGAATGATTGTCATGGTTAGAACTGGTTAGGTCAAGTCCTTGTCTAATTTTTGTGTTATAGGATTTGTCCTTGCGTCATTGATCATTTCGAGAAGTTATATCAAGTTTTGGGTAGAAGTCTGGATCCTAGCCCTAAAAAAGTGGCTCAGATCTCGGGGCCGCATGCATAGAACAAAGTCATTTAGTCTACAGTCATTGGGAGGCAGGGTCATCCATGTGACTGGAGGGTTACATTCGCTGGCTTACCTTGTTATGCAAGTGACTGAAGTTCATAGTCACTAAAAAATAAAGTTATCTCAGGGTCTGGGCACCTAGAGTGGTTATTTAGCTCTTGGGGGTCTTGTAGCACCTTAGGGAAGTCATTAAAGTTTCAAATTATCGATTCCACTTCCTTAACTGTACTTAAGAGGTTGAGTCATGTTATAGTAGCCCTCCGCTCATGTTTACCCCGACAAGTCGGAAAAGTGGGTAAATGTGGGAGATGGCATTACATATTCATATTAGAGAATGGTTTAAACACTTGGACCTGATGGGCTAGATGCATGTGGTTATGCATGCATTTTCATGGTTATGGTTTTCATGCGTGAGTTCATGGTATGCAGTTGGTATTGTCATGCATGATGTTGGCATATTGATATGATTATGATTATACCTGTATCGTGTTAATTTGGATTGATTTTGCAGATGAGATAAGCCTCCCCTGGACGTCATTGAGGTCTGATTTTATTATGGTATCTATTTGGTTTATCTGACATGGCATGCTTACAAGAAGAAGAGAAGCAAATATGACAAGAAAAATGGTGGACTACAGTTCACGTGACTCTCCCTAGAGATTAGTTGGGCAGTAAGGAGATGAGTACTCTGCTGATATAACAAGCACATTGAGGAGTTTGAGGGTAGAGATCAGAAGTTGCAAGGCAAACAATGACAGGTTGGTTGAGGCTCAAGAAAGACTTGCAAGAGTTAAAGAAAATCAAGCAGAGGTCAATGCAGTGATCCTTTAGAGTTTGTCAGACTTGGAGAGACAAGGACAACTAAGGATTAGTCAAGAATAGGAAGAGAAGACGAATGGGGGATATGATAGAAGGTCTCAGTCAGAATACAGTTTGGATAGAGGGGATACAGTGAGAGGTGGCAGATAATTGGATACACCTGATAGGAGGACTAGTATGTATGGGTTTCATTCTAGTTCCTCATCCAGGAGACATCATCACCGCCATCATCCTTATAGGAGGAGTGAGTACTTGCCAGAGGAGTTCAAGAAAGTTAAGCCTCCTACATTTGATGGCGAGATGAATAAGTCAAAAGATGCAGAAGCATGGTTGCTTTGGATGAAGAAATGCTTCAAGTTGCATAACTATTATGAGAACATGAAAGCCAAAATAGCTACCTTCAGCCTTAAATGGAAAGCATATGTTTGGTGGGAAGATGTGAAGAATGTCAAAGGCATTCTAGAAGAATAGTTGATTTGGGATGAGTTCGAGAGACTCTTCAAGAAGAAGCACCTACCTAAGAGGTATTATGATGACAGAGCTAAGGATTTTTATGAGCTATAGATGGGTTCTATTACAGATGATAAGTATGCTAGCAGGTTCTTGGACTTGTTGTGGTATGTGCCTTACCTCAAGGATGAGAAAGCAAATATTAAAAGGTTCTTTAATGGGTTTTCAACAACATATAGAGATCAGATTGAGTTTAATGAGCCTCAGTTGCTAGAGGAAGCCATCGGGAAACTTAAGCATTGTTATGAACAATCAAAGTGTAAAGCTTGGCCTAAGCATGAATTGAAAGGGAATGAGAAATTTAAAGGAAAGTGGCCACCCAAGTGGGGAAGACCGTAGTATGTTGGTGAGAAAGAAAATGTTGATCCTTACAAGAAGTTTAATGTAATTGAGAAAGGACATGGGTCTAAGCCTGGAGGGAAATAGAATAGAGGTGATGGTAGGAGACCGTTGTAGTGTTGTATTTGTGGCAAAGATCATCGCAAGAAGGATTGTCCATTGTACCAGGGTGGCAGGCCTCAGATCTACAGTGCTCAGGAGGCACAGACAATTGGGGATGTTGGTGATAACATTCCTCATATTTATGCAGTCGTGGACAACAAGTAGGAAAATCACCAGGCATCCATTATTGAGATGGAAGGTAAGATTTGTGATCAAGTTGTTTCTACATTGATTGACCCTAGATTGAATTATAGTTATGTTAATCATGGCCTAGTGGATAAGTGTGGTTTGAGAAAAGAAGTGCATGCAAAATCTTGGTTGGTGAAGTTGGATAAAGGTACTAAGAAGAGAGTTCATCATTGGGTAAGAGTTTGTGCATTTGAGCTGAATGGTATGCCTACATCTACACATCTAAATGTGCTTCCATTGGGTTTATATAGTATGCTCTTGGGTATGGATTGGTTGTGTCTTCACAAGACCAAAGTAGATTGTTATGATAAGGCTATTGAGTGTCTGGATGATAATGGAGAAAATAGAGTCGTACAAGGAAAGAAGAATCCTACATCGTTGAGGATGGTCACAACTATGCAGGTGAAGCGCAGTCGCAAGAAGGGGTGTGTATTGTCTGCAATTCATATTTCCAATGACAAGGGTAAGAACATTGAGGACGCGAAAGTCCTCAAGACGTACCTTGTCTTGCAGCAGTTTCAGGATGTATTTCCAGTAAATATTTCAGAGTTGCCTCCTCACATGGAAGTGGACTTTTCTATTAATTTGGTACCAAGAACAACATCGACATCAAAAGCACCTTACAAGATGGGTACTCCAGAGCTAGTGGAATTGAAGTTGCAGTTGAAGGAAATTCTTGATAAGGGATACATTAAGCCAGGTGTGTCGCCTTGGGGTGCACCATTGTTGTTTGTGAAGAAGAAGGATGGTACTCTCAGGTTATGTATTGATTGTATGCAACTGAACAAGATGACCATTAAGAATGAGTACTCATTGTCGAGGATTGATGACTTGTTTGATTAGTTGAAGGGAGCATCAATGTTCTCAAAGATTGATTTGAGATCAGGATATCATCGAGTACACATCAAAGAAGTGGATATCTAAAAGATTTATTTTTGGACCAAGTATGGGAATTACGAGTTTGTTGTGGTTCCTTTCGGTTTGACTAATGTTATGGTTGCTTTCATGTATTTGATGAATAGTGTGTTGCATCCTTATTTGGACAAGTTTGTGATTATATTCATTGATGATATATTGATATAATCTAAGAATGAGGAAGAGCATGCAAAACACTTAGCAACAGTACTATGACTGTTAATAGAGCATCAGTTGTATACCAAGCTTAGCATATGTAGTTTCTTTCAGACAAAGGTACATTACTCGGGGCATGTTGTTTCCAAGGAAGGCATGGCAGTGGATCTAGAAAATATAAAAACTATCATGGAATGGGAAACTCCTATAAATGTGGACGAAGTCGGATCATTCATGGAGTTAGCAGGCTACTATAGGAGGTTCATTAGGAACTTCTCATGGATTTCCTATCCTATTACATCATTGCAAAGGAAAGGAAACAAATTAAATGGAAAAAGGAATGTGCAGCAAGTTTTGAGCAATTGAAACAGTTGTTGACAAATTCTCTGGTTCTAAAATTGCAAATCCATATAAAGAGTTTGTGGTGTGCACAGGTGCTTGCAAGATAGGACTTGATGGAGTCCTAATGCAAGAGGGACAAGTGGTGTGCTATGAGTGAAGGAAATTGGATGAACACAAGCATAATATGTGGCACATGATCTTGAATTGGCAGCGATCATTCATGCATTGAAGATGTGGAGACACTATCTTCTTGGCAGGAGGTTTGTGTTGATGAGCGATCACAGTCAGTTGAGGTACTTGTTTGACAAACCAAATATAAATGTCGGGCAAGCTAGATGGCTGGCTACTGTTAGTGAGTTTGACATTAAGTTTAGATACATTAAAGGAAATGAGAACAATGTTGCAGATGCTCTTAGTAGGAGAGTACAAGTAAACCATGTTGTAGTTGTGAGCTCTTATGGGATAGATTTACATGATCAGATCTTACAGGTAGGGCAATAGGATGACAAGTATTAATAACTTAGGCACAAGTTACAACAATGGGGTACAGGTAAACAAGATGTGGACTATCATCTCACGACAGATGACTTGGTGAGATTTAGGGATAAGTTCTATGTGTCGGATGACAGTGAGCTCAAGAAGCTTATATTGAGGGAGTTTCATGTCAAGCCATCTTCAAGTCACCCTGGATATCAAACTATGTTGACAGTTGTGAATAAGTTCTGCTATTGGACGAATTTGAAGAAGGGAGTGGCATAGTTTGTTGCTAGATGTTTGGACTGTCAACAAGAGAAAGCTGAGTCTAAGCACCCAACTGGTTTATTACAACCTATTTCGATTTCGTAGTGGAAATGGGAGGTCATTTCTATGGATTTCATTACGGGTTTGTCAACGACATTGAAGAAGCATGACTCCATCGTGGTTGTTGTTGACATGTTAAGCAAGGTAGATCACTTCATTCCAGTGAATACTGCTTATTCAGCTAGTGAGGTAGCACAGATATTCATCAGGGAGATAGTGAGGTTACAATGTTTTCCAAAGAAGATTGTGTTAGACAAAGATGCTAAGTTCACTTCCAGGTTTTGGAAGGAGTTGTTTTCAGGTTTGGGTACAGAGTTGGCCTTCAGTACAACTTATCATCCGCAAAAATATGGACAGACAGAGGGTCAACAAGAAACTGGAAGACATGTTGAGAATGTATGTCATGCATCAACAGAGCAGGTGGGAGGAGTATCTTCCATTGGTGGAATTTGCTTACAATAATGGTTATCAGGAGTCACTAAGGATGAGTCCATTTGAGGCACTCTATGGGCGGAGTTGTAATACTCCCATTAGCTGGAGTGATCTAATGAACAAGGTACTTATAAGACGGGGTATGTTGGAAAATATGGAACAAGAAATGAAAGTTATCAAGAAGAATATAAAGGAAGCACACGATAGACAAAAGAGTTATGCATATCGGCACAAGGCACTTAAGGAGTTTCAAGTTAGGGAGCATGTGTACTTGCGCATCAATCCAAAGAAGAACTTCTTGAGGATTGGGTCATGTGCGAAGTTGGCACCTCGGTATTGCGTGCCTTTCAAGATCCTTGAGAGGATTGGACCAATGGCCTATAGGCTTTCATTTCCTATAACAGTGAAAGTCCATGATGTTTTCCATGTTTCATTGCTTAAAATATATGTGAAAAATGTTTATCACGTTATTAATTGGTCTATATTGCAGGTGATCTAGAAGGAAAATTCTAGCTAGAACCTCAGTGCATATTGTATCAAAAACAACTCATGCTCTAAAACAGAGCAATCGAGCAAGTTAAATTGTAGTCGAAGCACCTTGGTCTCGAAGAAGTTACATGGAAGATGGCTTATCAAATGTGGTCTATGTATCCTTCATTATTTGTCGATGGAGGCAAATGAATTTTTGGTATATGTACATATTTATGTATGGTTGACATTGTAAATACCGCGATGAATTGTGTTATAAAGCTCCAATATGAGGGATGGTTGTCATGTTGTCATGTTTGTCATGATGGTTTTGCTTTCGAGCAGGTTTTTCATTGTAAACACTGTAACGAACTGGGTTATAAAGCTCCATAGGCAATATGTTTTAGTTTTCATTGGTCTTGTTGGTTATAAGTGTCGTAGAACACTGATGTTAGTGTTCCGTTAAGGGGGAGGGGTCCATAACAACCCTGTTGAAATTTGTAACTAGGTTCGATCTTCGTAAATGTATTTAAGATGTACTTCTCAAAAGAATGAAGATTTTTTATTGTTATTATTTTTATTATGACTTATTAAAGCATGGGTTTCATGCTTGGGTCATCATGTTTTAGGTCAAAGTCCCCATTGGGGGCTTCTAGGATTTATTTCGAGTCATTAGAATCATTGTACATTAAAAGAGACCCTTCTTGGGCATTCGAATCATGTAAAAAGAATTATTTTTGAGTCAAAGATGAATTTAGTCTCCTCCACATCAAGTCGGCCTCAAGAAGATCAAGTTGGCCTCAAGACAAGTAATTTGACCTCTTTAGAAGGTTAAATACAAGACAATTCGAATTCATTCAGAAAATATCACTCTCTCACACATAGTTCGATTTCTGAAGCTGTAAGCTGGAAAAGTGTGAAGTTGATAAGGGGATATAAGAAGAGTTGGAAAGGAGTATGAGTTTCTGGAAAGAGATAGTAGACCTCAAGATCGAAATTTTGGGACAACTCTCACCCTGTTTTGAGGTGTATCAAGGGAGGTCGAAGTTTGGTTGAAGTTGTCGTTGCTACTGATGCTGGTAGGTTGAAGTTGCTTATGAAGGTTTGTCATCTTCAAGAAGGATTTAGGGTTGACTTGATGTGGGGGGAGTCTATATATGGGTCTAGAGTCTTTGATTATCTCAAGAAACTATTGAAGAAGAATTGTTGACTGGGTTTTCCCCTAGATAAGGTTTTGCCCTGGTTGTCCGCCTACATCTATTGTCCTTGTGTTATTCTCTTGGTAATTGCTTGATGAACTAAAAGATAAAATAATCGCAAGTAATTATCTATATAATAAAATCTTTCTGCCTTTCCTATTTTCTAACATGGCATTAGAGCTAACTTTCATGGCATTAGAGCTAAGGTGAAGGAGGAAAAAGCCAGTCTTGAGTATCTACTAGAAGGGATCTAAAGGATTGATCTAGCGATCATATAAGGAGCTATTATAAGAGAAGAAACTCACTATCTTCAAGGAAAATGTCTAACACATTAAAGAGTGAGAACAAATTGGAAGGAGCATCAAACTACAAATCTTGGAAGAAGAGAATTTACCTAATTCTTGAAAAGAACAAGGTCTTGGGTGTGGTCAAAGGAAAGGTGAAAAAAAAAACCTACCAAAGAATCTAGTGATGCAAACAGGGTGAAGTATAGAGAATTGGAGATATTGCCTATGACTCTGATGGTATAAAGCATAAAGGAAAATCTTGTCCCATACATTTCCAATATAGACCATGCTTAAGAAATGTATGAAACATTGACAAAATTATTCACTATAAAAAGTATTGGTCAAGTAGCAAGCTTAAAGAATGAGTTAAGGACCGCTAAGATGAAAAAGGATGATATTGTGGTTTCCTTATTTGTAAGGATATCAAGGATTAGAGATGAAATTCAAGCCATAGATGAAATTGTACCGAAAAGGAGCTAGTAATTACTGCATTATTGGGATTACCACCTACTTGGAATTCTTTCGCTTTAGGTCTCAATAGTTGGAAAGAAGCTCCTAACTTTGAACAATTATGAAATGCTTACACCCAAGAAGAGATGAGAATCTCGTTAGTATCCAACAATGAAGAAGAAAAGGTTTCAAATGCATATCCCACCTCTCACAAGAAGGGGCACTCCAAGAAGTCAAGAGGGCCAAGAAAGAAGGTTGATATGTCCAAAGTAGAATGCTACCAATGCCACGATATGGATCATTATAGAAGTGATTATCCTGACAATTTGAAGAACAAGAAGAGAAGCAGGGATCAAGTTAATATAGTTGAAGAAGGATCTCCAAAGAAGACTAAGCTTGAAGAACTAGATTTAAGGGACTTACACTACTAAAGTCATTTGATCTAAGCTTTTGTTATTTCACTTTGATTTCTAGTTTTTAGGTTTAACATATTTTGGAAAAACATTTTTAAGGTTATAGGTATCCCTCTAGCTTGGAAGGAGCTCTCACCAACCTTAAAAGATAAGTATAATATTACCATTTTCATTTTTACTTTTCCTTACTTATCTGGTTTTGTTCACATTAAATATTAATCATATTCCTACTCTTATTTTCTTTGTTTAGAAAAAATCATTGAAGAATCAAAGAAGAAGGTCTTACTGATCAGGAGCTCAGAATTTGTCAAAATTTCAAAGTGTCAGAATGTTGATAAACTCAGCGTCAGACCGAAGAGGTCATCATTCTGAATCCAATGGTGTGAATGGCACTCAAATCTGAGCTTGTATGCAGAAGCTAGAGTCGGTCAAAGTTCAGGGCTGACTTGATGACATGGTAAGATTGGGATGATGTGGCAAAGGTCCTAACCAATCGGGAGGAGCCAAGTGGAAACCCACCATTGGTCCTCACAAATCGTAGTGGTAGAAAGGTCGAGTTAAAGAATCAGACCTCGACATAGTGCAGGTTGCGATGCGATGAAATCGCACATCGCATAGTAATGGTAATTGGCCCTCGGTTCAAGCATGGAGTTGTGATGCGATGCGACCAAATATCCCAATCGCATCAGCAATAAGAATTGACCCCGACCCCGCCAAGGGTTGGGTTGTGATGCGATATCGATCGAAGTTGCGACACGGTCTAATCACAATTGCATATCAACGAAATGGAACAGAACTGGTATTGACAAGGAAAGGTTTGCGATGCATGGCATATCGCAATTGCATCGACCATAGGCTATCGTCCCCAGTCCAGGCATGGATTAAGTCCCGATGCGATAACACTGATTGCGATGAGCGGGATGCTCCAAAAAAGATAACTATCCAAAACTGCAGTTAATAATCCCAGCAGGTTCGTTATATCGCTAGTTCACATGTTTTCATGTGTTAAGTCCTATGTTAAGGGTTACTCCTCGAAAAAATTGATTGTGATGGTCGACAGACAGCGGAACCGTAACCTTAACCAGCGAACCCTCCACTCCGCATGTGATCACTCAACCTTAACTTCAAGATAGGCGGATTTGATGGTGCAACCGTCGATTTCAACGCAACTGCTAGTTTAGACAGTAGATAATGAAATTAACTAGAAGTGAGACAGATTTGGAGGAGGAAATTATAGGGAGACTGACAGAAGTCATAAACAAGGAAATTTTTGACCAAATGGGATACGAAAAGAGCTTATATAGCTATTTTGGGGAATTCTGGACTCATTGGAACAGGTTTCAGAGTCAAATGAGCACTTCTGGATACGCTTTTTGCAAAGTGAAGCCTATGGGTGCCCTAGTCAACTAGAGTGTTGATTCAGTTTATGGAGGAGTTCCAAGATGGAGATAACCTTGTAGGGGTATTCCAACCTCTATATGGTTTCTGCAGCAGTCATTACAGCTGTGTTGTAGTTGTATTTCTTCTTTGCTTTATATGTGTATGGAGAAAGAGACTTGTTTAAGTGCTTCAAGTGGAATGTTGTACTTGTTTATGATCTTGGAAGATTGAATACGAGGTCTTGATTTGAGAGCCCTTAGCTTGTTGATTGTTCCATGACTAACTGTAGGTTTTCATATGTTTAGAGTGAGAATTCTCTGTAGAAGAATGTTTCCTTGAAGGGGAAATAAGCCACTCTTTTTGTCAACACATTTATGTACTCTTTATCTGAAGAATTGTGAGCATAATGAGAAGGGGTCAAGCCTTTAGAGCTGATCCAAGGAGATGTAGCCCGGGATGGGTGAACTCCTTTATCAATGGCTGGTGTATTATTGTTTGCTTGCATGCTTCCATTGAGTGTTTTGGAAACATGTTTTAGTTTTTCTTCATGAAACTATCTTAAAGAAAAGCACATAAAATTCATGCTTTTACTTGTTAGTTTAGGGTATAACCTCAAGCACATTTTTATATTTTGATGAGGGGAATTAGCATAGCATTACAAATCTGCCCCAATTCAGATCAGGTTGGTATCATAGCTATGGTTTTTTCTTTGTGCAAGGAGGAATTGACTGTTGTTTGCAAGTAAATGTGTTTTGAAGTTCATTCAAGAGAAGGTTTTGGAAAGGAAAGCAAGATTGTTTCAATCTCTACCACCAAGTTCTACCACGAATTGCAGTAGAAGCTTCAAACAAAGCATGTCCCAAGTAGGAGAGCCTGCAATAATGTCAGAGGACGTGAAGGCTTTTAGAAAGGCTTCCTTAGACATGGCAGAAATGGTGAAAGTCCTCTATGAAGAGAGGAATACCAATTTACAAGGTGAAGGATTTAGACCTCTAAGAGGAGAATGTTCTCTAAGTGGAAAAGGTAACAAGAATGGTGATAAAACACCATCTTCTCCACAATCTTCATGCTTTTATACAACTATTTTACAAGATGTTAGTTTAGAAAGTCCTTCAGAGAAGGCCGATGGAGAGGTTTGTACCTTCTGTCCACATGATGTGGAAAATGAGGTTCAATCAGCACCCAAGTTCGAGGAGCTGAAAGAAGAGAGCCGAAGAGTCCAAGAGGACACATCTCGAATTAAAAGGGAATTCAAAAGCATCTTCATATGCCAATCAAAGGATGCAGCAAATGGTAATAATTTACATTTTTATTCCTTATGCGAAAGTATTAATGTAAATTCATTTGCGGTCTTTGAAAAACACAGTAAAGGAATTGGATCCAAACTCTTGACCAAGATGGCTTACAAGGGAGGAGGCCTTGGAATAAATCAGCAGGGCATTAAAAATCCAGTTGCAACCAAAGAGAGGCCTAAATACAAAGGCTTAGGCTATGTCACCAAAGAAGAATGGTCTTCTAGTGATGGTTCATGGGTCACGTGTTCCTATTGTCGTAAGGGAGGACACAAGGAGGCAAGATGTTGGAGCCTACACCTAGAACTGGATCATGCGTGGTTCCTCAAACGTAAGGAGGATTCAAAGGGGAATATGTCTCCAAATAAAGGTGACAACATCAAAGGAGAGGGGAAGCATAGTTCTACCAAACACGCAAGTTCCTCACACAGGCAACATAAACCAAAGAATAACAAACATATGTATAATAGGTCTGTTAGTTCGAATGCCGATAATTCGAACGCTGATAATTCGAATGTTCTTAATTCAAATGCTACCATATCAAATGCTTTTCATGGTGGAAAAAAAAAACGTGGATTTGAATAACGAGTTAGGAAAAATGTTCCCATGCACCTTTTTCCTTTCATCTAACCATTGTGTATATAAGTGCGATAAGAGGAAAGCAGTCATCAAGAAGATGTCTATGTCTATTGGATTGAGACCGAAAGGAGAAAATCTCATCCAAAGATAAAGGCAAGTGAGCCGAGAGGCGCTCAAAAGAATATTTGTACTCACTACAATATCAGTGGGAATTGGGTCGAGAAGTGTTGGAAATTGTTTCCACATCTTCATCCTGGTAAGGGCAAGCAGATCATGCAAGCACCAGAAGAGGAAGCGACAACAGAAAAAGTGTTGCAAGATGCGACCATCCCTGAAGAAACTTCAGAAGAAGAGAAAGTTCAAATAGAGGTTTCATTCACCTGGTTGGGTAAGAAAAGGGTAAAATATTTGTCCAATTGAAGTTTGTAAGTTTCTGTTTTGCACAAGTTGCATATCCCCATAGTTGGGTAGTTTGTAAAAGTGATTGTTCATAAATAAATAACTTATATGTAATAGCATTTTTCTTTAAGCATTACAATGCTAGTTTGGCTGCTGGTAGTCAATTTGAATGAAGAAATTTGGGAGTCAATTTCATTCCATTTTGTAAAAAGAATTTTAAGGTTGTTGTATGAGTAGTTGCAGCGCATTTAGTATGTTCCAAATGCATGTAGCACTCGAGTTATACGACTATTCACTATGTGAAGCTTGTTTTGGGTTCACTTGACAAAGTCTTTTAGGATCTTATCCTTGATAAGGATTTTGTAGATAATATTCTTGGAATTATTCTTGGGAAGGATGTTGTTGTGGATGGCCATAGTGACATGGACAGGTTGAGAAGAACATAAAACTTGAATCTTTTGTCGCATAGCGAAATATGTAATTTGCAAGATATTGTACTACAGGTTTGTAGGGAATGCATGTGTCAGCTCATCGATTATGGCTTCGAAGAAAAAAAGTGAAGGAAAAGGAAGGATGACAAGAAGGATACTGCAGTGTAAACAAGTATAGAGTAGTTGCAGATTATTTAATGCTTTTGGAGACCAAAAGATTTTTAGTAGGGAAGAGTGATCAAGAGCTCAAAATTTATCAAAATTTCAAAGTGTCATAATTTTGATAAACTTAACTTAAGACTGAATAGCTCGTAATTTTGAATCTAATGGTGCAAACGGCACTCAAATCTGAGCTCGTATGCAGAAGTTAGAGTCGGTCAAAGTTCAGGTTTGACTTGATAACATGGCAGGATTGGGATGATGTGGCAAAGGTCCTAGCCTATCAGGAGGCACCAAGTGGCATCCCTCCATTGGCCCTCGCAAATCGTAGCGATAGACAGGTCGGGTTAAACAATCGGCCCCTAACACAGTGCAGGTTGCGATGCGATGCAATCGCAATCCCACATCGCAGATTAATGGTAATCACACCCCGGTTCAAGCATGGAGTTACGATGCGATGTCATCGCATATAGAAATCGCATCGGCGATAAGAATCAGCCTCGACCCCGGCAAGGATTGGGTTGCGATCTGCTATCGACCAAAGTTGCGATGCAGTCTAATTACAATCACATATTAGTGAAATGGAACATAACTGGTATCGGCAAGGTAAGGCCAAAGGTTATTGACCCCGGTCCAGGGGCAGATTAAGTCCTGATGTGATAATGCCGATTGCAATGAGAAGGATGCTCCAAATGCGAAATTTGTCCAGAACTATAGTTAATAATCCCAGCAGGTCCGTTATATCGCTAGTTCGCATGCTTTCATGTGTTAAGTCTTGTGTTAAGGATTACTCCTGGAAAATCCCGATTGCAATGGCTGACAAAGAGCAGAACCATAGCCTTAACCGCTGGACCCTCCACTCTGCATGTGATCACTCAGCCTTAAATGTGAGATAGGCGAATTTGATGGCGGAACTGCCGATTTTTCTGAAACTGCTAGTTTAGACTGCGGATAATGAAATTAGCTAGGAATAAGCCAGATTTGGAGGAGGAAATTGTGGGGAGACTACTAGAAGTCATAACTAAGGCAATTTTCGACAAAATGGGATGCAAAAAGAGGCTATATAACCATTTTTGGGCATTCTGGACTCATTGGAATATATTTCAGAGTCAAAGGAGCACTTATGCATATGTTTTTTGCAAAGCGAAGCCTATGGGTGCCCTGGTCAACCAGAATGTTGATTCAATTTACGAAGAATTTCCAAGATGGAGATAACCTTGTAGGGGTATTCCAACCTCCATATGTTTTTTGTAGCAACCATTACAACATTGTTGTAGTTGTATTTGTTCTTTGCTCTATATGTGTATGGAGAAAGAGACCTGTTTAAGTGCTTCAAGTGGGTTTCTGTACTTGTTTATGCTCTTGGAAGTTAGAGTATGGGGTCTTGATTTGAGAGCCCCCAGCTTGCTTATTATTCTATGACTAACTATAGGTTGTTATATGTTTAGAGTGAGAATTCTTTATCCGAGCTCTTATGCAGAACTTAGAGTCGGTCAAAGTTCAGGGTTGACTTGATGACATGGTAGGATTGGGATGATGTGGCAAAGGTCATAAACAATCTGGAGGTGCCAAGTGGTAGCCCGTCATTGGTCCTCACGAATCACAAATTACAGCGATAAATAGGTGGGATTAAAGAATCGGCCCCCGGCACAGTGCAGGTTGCGATGCAATGCAATCGCAATCGCACTTCACAAATTAATGGTAATCGGCCCCGGGTTCAGCTCCGATACCAACTTGATATGAATTGGGGCAGATTAGTAATGCTATGCTAATTCCCATCATCATAATATAAAATTGTGCTTGAGGTTATACTCTAAAAAAACAAGTGAAAGCATGAATTTTATGTGTTTTTGTTTAAGATAGTTTCATGAAGAAAACTTAAAACATGAAACCAAAACACTTAACGGAAATATGCATCAAACAATAATACACCAACCATTGATAAATGAGTTCATCCTTCCTAGGCTACATCTCTTTGGATCAACTCTAAACGCTTGACCCCTTCACATTATGCTCACAATTCTTCAAATAAAGAGCACATAAATGTGCTGACAAAAAGAGTGGATTGTTTCCCTTTCAAGGAAACATTAGTTTGCAAAGAATTCTCACTATAAACATATGAAAACCTACAATTAGTCATGGAACAATCAGCAAGATAAGGGCTCTCAAATCAAGACCTCATACTTTAACTCCCAAGAGCATAAACAAGTACAACAATCCACTTGAAGCACTTAAATAAGTCTCTTTCTCCATACACATATAGAGCAAAGAAGAAATACAACTACAACACTGTTGTAATGGCTGTTGTAGAAAACATATGGAGGTTGGAATACCCCTACAAGGTTATCTCCATCTTGGAACTCCTCCATAAACTGAATCAACACTTTGGTTGACTAGGGCACCCATAGGCTTCACTTTGCAACAAGCCTATCCAGAAGTGCTCCTTTGACTCTAAAACATGTTCCAATGAGTCAAGAATGCCCAAAAATGGCTATATAGGCTCTTTTTGTATCCCATTTGGTCGAAATTGCCTTAGTTATGACTTCTATCAGTCTCCCCACAATTTCCTCCTCCAAATCTAGCTCACTGCTAGTTAATTTCATTATCCGCAGTCTAAACTAGTAGTTCCGCCGAAATTGGCTTTTCCACCATCAAATCCGCATATCTCACAATTAAGGTTGAGTGATCACATGCGGAGTGGAGGGTCCAGCGGTTAAGGCTACAGTTCCGCTGTCAACTAGAGTGTTGATTCAATTTATTGAGGAGTTCCAAGATGGAGATAACCTTGTAGGGGTATTCTAGCCTCCATATGTTTTCTGCAGCAGCCATTACATCAGTGTTGTAACTGTATTTCTTCTTTGCTTTATATTTGTATGGAGAAAGAGACTTGTTTAAATTCTTCAAGTGGATTATTGTACTTCTTTATGCTCTTGGAATTTAGAGTATGAGGTCTTGATTTGAGAGCCCTTAGCTTGTTGATTCTTCCATGACTAACTGTAGGTTGTCATCTATTTAGAGTGAGAATTCTTTATCCGAGCTCGTATGCAGAAGTTATAGTAAGCCAAAGTTTAGGGTTGACTTGGTGACATGGCAAGATTAGGATGATGTGGCAAAGGTCCTAACCAATCGAGAGGTGCCAAGTGCCAGCCCGCCATTGGCTCTCTCAAATCTCAAATCGTAGTGGTAGGCAGGTCAGTTTAAAGAATCAGCCCCCAGCATAGTGTGGTTGCGATGCGATGCAATCGCAATCACACATCGTAAATTAATGGTAATTCGCCCCCGGTTCGGCACTGATACCAAGTTGATCTGAATTGGGGAAATTAGTAATGCTATGCTAATTCCCCTCATCATAATATAAGAATGTGCTTGAGGTTATACTCTAAAACAACAAGTAAAAGCATGAGTTTTATGTGTTTTTGTTTAAGATAGTTTCATGAAGAAAACTTAAAACATGAAATCAAAACACTAAATGGAAGTATGCATCAAACAATAATACACTAGCGATTGATAAAGGAATTCACCCCTCCTAGGCTACATCTCCTTCGATTAGATCTAAAGGCTTGACCCCTTCTCATTATGCTCCCAATTCTCCAGATAAAGAGTACATAAATGTGCTGACAAAAAGTGTTTTGTTTCCCATTTAAGAAAACATTATTCTACAAATAATTCTCACTCTAACATATGACAACCTACAATTAGTCATGAAACAATCAACAAGCTAAGGGCTCTCAAATCAAGACCCCATACTCTAACTTCCAAGATCATAAACAAGTACAACAATCCACTTGAAGCACTTAAACAAGTCTCTTTCTCCATACACATATAGAGCAAAGAAGAAATATATCTACAACATTGCCTTAATAGCTGCTGCAGGAAACATATGGAGGCTGGAATACCCCTACAAGGTTATCTCCATCTTGGAACTCCTCCATAAGCTGAATCAACACTCTGGTTAACCAGGACACCCATAGGCTTCACTTTGCAAAAAGCCTATCCAGAAGTGCTCCTTTAACTCTGAAACCTGCTCTAATGGGTCGATAATATCAAAAAATTGCTATCTAGCCTCTTTTTGCATCCCATTTGGTCGAAAATTGCCTTAGTTATGACTTCTGCCAGTCTCCCCACAATTTCCTCCTCCAAATTTGGCTTACTGCCAGTTAATTTCATTATCTGCAGTCTAAACTAGCAGTTCCTATGAAATCGGCGATTCCGCCATCAAATCTACCTATCTTGTAGCTAAGGCTAAGTGATCACATGTGGAGTGGAGGGTCCAGCGATTAAGGCTACGATTCTGCTGTTTATCGGCCATCGTAATCAGTATTTGGCAGGAGTAATCCTTAACACAGGACTTAACACATGAAAACATGTGAACTAGTGATATAACAAATCCGCTAGGATTATTAACTACAGTTCTAAACAAATATCATGTTCGGAACATCCTGCTCATTGTAATTGGCATTATCACATCAGGAATTAATATGCATCTGGACTGGGGTCGATAACCTGTGGCTTATGTGATTGCGATATGCGATCGCATCGCGTCACAAACCTTGCGTTGCCATACCAGTTTTGTTCCATTTTGCTAATATGCAATTACGATTAGACTGCATCACAACTTCGACCAATATCACATCACAACCCAATCCTTGTCAGGGTCGGGGCTGATTCTTATCATTGATGTGATTGTGATATGCGATTGCAGGCATCACAACTCGATGCTTGAATCATGGGTCGATTACCATTAATCTGCGATGTGCGATTGCGATTGCATCGCATCACAACTTGCATTGTGTCGGGGGCTGATTCTTTAACCCGACCTGTCTACCACTGCAACTTGCGATTTGCGAGGGCCAATGACAAGCTGCCACCTCGCGCCTCCCTATTGGTTAGGACCTTTGCCACATCATCCTAATCCTGCCATGTCATCAAGTCAACCCTGAACTTTGACTGACTCTAACTTTTGCATATGAGTCATGAAACAATTAGCGATCTAAGGGTTCTCAAATCAAGACCCCATACTCTAACTTCCAAGAGCATAAACAAGTACAACAATTCACTTGAAGCATTTAAACAAGTCTCTTTCTCCATACACATATAGAGAAAGACTTTCTTCTAAACTACAACATTGTTGTAATGGTTGATGCAGAAAACATATGGAGGCTGGAATACCCATACAAGGTTATCTCCATCTTGGAACTCCTCCATACACTAAATCAACACTCTGGTTGACCAGGGCACCCATAGGCTTCACTTTGCACAAAGCTTATCCAGAAGTGCTCATTTGACTCTGAAACTTGTTCCAATGAGTCTCGAATGCCCAAAAATGGCCATCTAGATTGTTTTTTCATCCCATCTGGTAAAAAATTGCCTTAGTTATGACTTCTGCTAATCTCCCCACAATTTCCTCCTCCAAATTTGGCTTACTCCCAGCTAATTTCATTATCTGCAGTCTAAACTAGCAGTTCTGGCAAAATCGGCGGTTCTGCCATCAAATCCGCATATCACAGCAGTTAAGGCTGAGTGATCACATGTAGAGTGGAGGGTCCGATGGTTAAGGCTATGGTTCAGTAGTTTGTTGGTCATTGCAATCAGGGTTTTTCAGGAGTAATCCTTAGCACAAGACTTAACGCATGAAAACATGCGAACTAGCAATATAACAAACCTGCTGGGATTATTAGCTGCAGTTCTAGACAGATATCGCGTCTGGAGCATCCTGCTCATCGCAATTGTTGTTATTACATCGGGACTTAATCTGCACCTGGACTGGGGCCGATAACCTATGGCCGATGTGATTGCGATATGTGATCACATCACATCGCAAACCTTGTCTTGTTGATACCAGTTCTGTTCCATTTCGCTAATATGTGATTGCGATTAGACCGCATCGCAACTTTGACCGATATCATATCGCAATCCAATCCTTGCTGAAGTCAGGGCCAATTCTTGTTCCTGATGTGATTGCAATATACGATCACATTGCATCGCAACTCCATGCCTGAACCAAGGGGCGATTACCATTAATTTGCGAAGTGTGATTGCATCGCATCACAACCTACACTGTATCGGGGGCCGATTCTTTAACCCGACCAGTCTACCACTGCGATTTGCAATTTGCGAGGGCCAATGGTGGGCTGCCACTTGGTGCCTCCAGATTGGATAAGGCCTTTTCCACATCATTCAAATCCTGCCATGTCAACAAGTCAACCTTGAGCTTTGACTAGATCTAACTTCTGCATATGAGCTCGCATTTGAGTGTCGTTTGCACCATTGGATTCAGAATGACGAGATCTTCAATATGAAGATAAGTTTATCAAAATTATGACACTTTGAAGTTTTGACAAATTTTGAGCTCCTGATCACTCTTCCCCACTAAAAATCTTTTAGTCTCCAAAAGCAATAAATAATCTGCAACTACTTTGTACTTGTCTACACTGCAAGTATCCTTCATGTCATCCTTCCTTCTCCTTTACCTATGTTCTTCAGAGTCATAAGCGATGAGTTGACACATGCATCCCTTGCAAACCTGTAGTACAATATCTTGCAAAATACATGTATACCTATGCGATAAAAGATTCAAGTTTTATGTTCTTCTCGATGTGTCCATGTCACTATGGACATCCACAACGACATCCTTCCCAAGAAGAATTCCAAGAAGATTATCTGCAAAATTGTTATCAAGGATAAAATCCTAATAGACTTTGTCAAATGAACCCAAAACAAGCTTCACATAGAGAATACTCGTATGACTCGAGTGCTACATACATTTGGAACATACTAAATGTGTTGCAACTACCCATACAATAGCCTTAAAATGCTTTTTACAAAATGGAATGAAATTGACTCCCAAATTTATCCATTCAAATTGACTATCAACAACCAAACTAGCATTGTAATGCTTGAAGAAAAACACTATTGCATATAAGTGATTTATTTATGAAAATCACTTTTACAAACTAGCCAACTATGGTGATATGTAACTAGTGCAAAATAGAAACTTACAGACTTCAGCTGGTCAAATAGTCTGCCCATTTCTTACCCAACCAGGTGAATGAACCCTCTATTTGAACTTTCTCTTCTTCTGAAGTTGCTTAAGGGTTGGTCACATCTTGCGCCACTTTTTCTGTTGTTGCTTCCTCTTCTGGTGCTTGCATGATATGCTTGCACTTACCAGGATGAAGATGTGGAAACAATTTCCAACACTTCTTGACCCAATCCCCTTGATATTGCAGTGAGTGAAGAAATTATTTTGAGCGCCTCTCGACTCACTTTCCTTTATCTTTAGATGAGATTTTCTCCTTTCAATCTCAATTCCAGTAGACATAGACATATTCTTGATTACTGCTTTCCTCTTATCGCACTTATCTACACAATGGTTAAATGAAAGGAAAAAGGTGCATGGAAACATTTTTCTCAACACGTTATTCAAATCCACATTTTATTTTCCAACATGAAAAGCATTTGATTTGACAGCATTCAAATTAGCAATATTCAAATTATCAACATTCTAATTAACAAACCTGTTATACCTTTGTTTGTTGTTCTTTAGTTTCTGTTGCCTGCATGAGGAACTCATGTGGCTGGAAGAACTATGCTTCCCCTCTTCTTCGACGTTGTCATCTCTCTTTGGAGACGTCTTCCCCTTAGAATCCTCCTTACGTTTGAGGAACCTAGTAGGAACCAATTTTGGGTGCAGGGTCCAACATCTTGCCTCCTCATGTACTCCCTTATGGCAATAGGAACACGTGACCCATGAACCATTGTTAGAAGACCATTATTCTTTGGCTACATAGCCTAAGCCTTCGTATTTAATCCTCTCTTTGGCTGCAATTTGATTTTTAATTCCCTCCTGGTGTATGCCAAGGCTTCCTCCCTTGTAACCCATCTTGGTAAGGAGTTTGGATCCAATGCCTTTACTGTTTTTTTCAAAGACCACAAATGAATTTACATCAATACTTTCGCATAAGGAAGAATCATGTAAATTCTTACCATTTGCTGCATCCTTTTATTGGCATACGAAGATGCTTTCGAATTCCCTTTTAATTTGAGATGTGTCCTCTTGGAATCTTCGACTCTCTTCTTTCAGCTCCTCGAACT
Source organism: Pinus taeda (assembly GCA_000404065.3). NCBI lineage: Eukaryota > Viridiplantae > Streptophyta > Pinopsida > Pinales > Pinaceae > Pinus > Pinus taeda. Next base: position 210,896 of record APFE031343153.1, read on the forward strand.
TGGGTGCTGATTGAACCTCATTTTGCACATCATGTGGACAAAAGGTACAAACTTGTCCATATGCCTTCTCTGAAGGACTTTATACACTAGCATCTTGCAAAATAGTTGTAGAAAATAATGAAGATTGTGGATAAGATGGTGTTTTATCACCATTATTGTACCTTGTTCCCTTAGAGAACATTCTCCTCTTGGAGGCCTAAATCCTTCACCTTGCAAATTGGCATTCCTCTCTTCATAGAGAACTTTCACCATTTCTGCCATGTCTAAGAAAGCCTTCACGTCCTTTGGCATTCTTACAGGCTCTCCTCCTTAGGACATGCTTTGTTTGAAGCTTCTACTGCAATTTGTGGTAGAACTTGGTGGTAGAGATTGAAACAATCTTGTTCTCCTTTCCAAAACCTTCTCCTGAACGAGATTCGAAACACATTTACTTGCAAAGAACAGTCAATTCCTCCTTGCACAAAGCAAAAACCATAGCTATGATACCAACCTAACCTGAATTGGGGCATATTAGTAATGCTATGCCAATTCCCCTCATCAGAATATAAAAATGTGCTTGAGGTTATACTCTAAAATAACAAGTAAAAGCATGAATTTTATGTGTTTTCGTTTAAGATAGTTTCACGAAGAAAACTTAAAACATGAAACCAAAACACTCAATGGAATCATGCATCAAACAATAATACATCGGCCATTGATAAAGGAGTTCACTTCTCTTGGGTTACATCTCCTTGAATAAGCTCTAAAGGCTTGACCCCTTCTCATTATGCTCCCAATTCTTAAAATAAAGAGTACATAAATGTGCTGACAAAAAGTGGCTTGTTTCCCCTTCAAGAAAACATTCTTCTGCAAATAATTCTCATTCTAAACATATGACAACCTACAATTAGTCATGAAACAATTAGCAATCTAAGGGCTCTCAAATCAAGACCCCATACTCTATCTTCCAAGAGCATAAACAAGTACAGAAATCCACTTGAAGCACTTAAACAAGTCTCTTTCTCCATACACATATGAAGCACTTAAACAAGTCTCTTTCTCCATACACATATAGAGCAAAGAAGAAATACAACTATAACACTGTTGTAATGGCTGTTGCAGAAAACATATGGAGGTTGGAATACCCTTACAAGGTTATCTCCATTTTGGAACTCCTCCATAAACTGAATCAACACTCTTGTTGACCAGGGCACCCACAGGCTTCACTTTACAAAAATCCTATCCAGAAGTGCTCCTTTGACTCTGAAACCTACTCCAATGAGTCCAAAATGCCCAAAAATGGCTATCTAGCCTCTTTTTGCATCCCATTTGATCGAAAATTGCCTTAGTTATGACTTCTGCCAGTTTCCCCACAATTTCCTCCTCCAAATCTGGCTTACTGCCAATTAATTTCATCATCCGCATTCTAAATTAGCAGTTCTGGCAAAATCGGCGGTTCCACCATCAAATCTACCTATCTTGCAGTTAAGGCTAAGTGATCACATGCATAGTGGAGGGTCCATCAGTTAAGGCTATGATTTCACTGTCTATCAGCCATTGCAATCGGTATTTGACAGGAGCAATCCTTAACAGAGGACTTAACACATGAAAACATACGCACTAGCGATATAATGGACCTGCCGTGATTATTATCTGCAGCTCTAGACAGATATCACTTCTGGAGCATCCCACTCATTGCAATCGGTGTTATTGCATCGGGACTTAATCCACATCTAGACTGGGGCCAATAACCTATGGCTGATGTGATTGCGATATACGATCGCGTCACATTGCTAACCTTGCCTTGTCGATACCAGTTCTGTTCCATTTTGTTGATATATGATTGTGATTAAACCGCATCACAGCTTCAGCCGATATCGCATCGCAACCCAATCCTTGTCAAGGTTGGGACTGATTCTTGTCATCGAAGTGATTGCGGTATGCGATCGCATGGCATCACAACTCCATGCTTGAATCAGGGGTCAATTACCATTAATGTGCAATGTGTGATTGTGATTGCATCGCATCACAACCTGCAATGTGTCGGGGGGCGATTCTTTAACCCAACCTATCTATCGCTGCGATTTGCAATTTGTGAGGGCTAATGGCGGGCTGCCACCTGGCGCCTCCCAATTGGCTATGACCTTTGCTACATCATCCAAATCCTGCCATGTCATCAAGTTAACCTTGAACTTTGATCTATTCTAGCTTCTGCATACGAGCTCAGATTTGAGTGTCGTTCGCACCATTGATTCATAATGACGAGCTCTTCAGTATGAAGCTAAGTTTATCAAAATTTTGACACTTCGAAATTTTGACAAATTTTGGGCTCCTGATCACTCTTCCCCACTAAAAAAATTTTGGTCTCCAAAAGAATTAAGTAATCTGCCACTGTTGTGTACTTGTCTGCACCACAATTCTCCTTCATTTCATCCTTCCTTCTCCTTCAGCTTTGTGTTCAGAGCCATAAGCGATGGGCTAACACATGCATCCCCTGCAAACCTGTGGTACAATATCTTGCAAATTACATGTTCTGCTATGTGACAAAAGATTCAAGTCTTATGTTCTTCTTGACCTATCCATGTCACTATGACCATGCACAACAACATCCTTCCCAAGAAGAATTCCAAGAAGATTATCTACAAAATCCTTATCAAGGCTAATATCCTAAAAGACTTTGTCAAATGAACCCAAAACAAGCTTCACATAGTGCATACTCATATAACTCGAGTGCTACACACATTTGGAACATACTAAATGTGTTGCAACTACTCATACAACAGTCTTAAAATGCTTTTTACAAAATGGAATGAAATTGACTCCCAAATTTCTCCATTCAAATTGACTATCAACAACCAAACTAGCATTGTAATGCTTAAAGAAAAACACTATTGCATATAAGTGATTTATTTATGAACATCACTTTTACAAATTACCCAACTATGGTGATATGCAACTAGTGCAAAACCTAAACTTACAGACTTCAGCTGGACAAATAGTCCGCTCATTTCTTACCAACCAGGTGAATGAACACTCTATTAGAACTTTCTCTTCTTCTAAAGCTGCTTTAGGGATGGTCTCATCTTGCGCCACTTTTTCTGTTGTCACTTCCTCTTCTGGTGTTTGCATGATCTGCTTGCCCCTATGAGGATGAGGATGTCGAAACAATTTCCAATACTTCTTGACCTAATGCCCACTGATATTGCAGTGAGTACACAAATTCTTTTGAGCGCCTTTCGGCTCACTTGCCTTTATCTTTGGATGAGATTTTCTCCTTTTGGTCTCAATTCCAATATACATAGACATCTTCTCAATGATTGCTTTCCTCTTATTGCACTTATCTACACAATGGTCAGATGAAGGAAAAAGGTGCATGGACACATTTTTATTAACACATTATTGTTAGGTCAATTTACTAAGTAAACTAATGTAGGTGTTTTTATTGTCAATCTGAGTTTGTAGACTTGGAAGGACGTCCAAAGTATATGGATTTCAGGTAAAGTCAATTTTGTAAGGCAAAGCTCAGAGGTTAAGGGAAATGCATATTACAAATAAGTTCTAAGTTTAAAGAAACTAAAAAGTCTCTGGTTGAAGATGGAGTAAGCGAAGGAAGAGGCTTCTAACTTAGGAGGTCCTGGTTGTCCTTCCCCAGAGCACTGTCCTCAAGAAGAGAAGCTAAAGAGAAACAATTTGTGATGTGTAGAAAGAAGGAGAAGAGGCTCCTAACTTAGGAGGCCCTGGTTGTCCTTCCTCACAATTCTACTCCAACAACATTATCATTGCATCAAACCATAAATTGGAATTCAAGAAACAATTCAAGAAATGCAAAAGGATGATTTTTAGTTGTGATTCATAATTTGATAGAAATAAAATTTATCTTAAATCCTTGGTTTTCCTTTCGTACACAAATTATATTTTAAACCACAATCATCCAAAAATCATACAGAAATCATAACACATCTAAGTAATTGAATCATAAAACTCAAACAAGAAACACTGAATCAAAACTATGCTAATTTATACACAATTTAACCAAAGCGTACTTAGCTTGATATGGGGGCCCTCCAATCTTACCTTGTACACCTGAAGAACTCTTCAGCTACAACTAACTTAATAAAGCATCCACAACATGAACAACAAATAGAACAGTAGAAATGATTCTTCAAATTATCTGAAAAGTCTCTAATAATCTTAATACAAAATTCCCCTCTTGAATGGTCCATAAACTTTGTTTAAATAAGCAAATCATAAACAAACTTTTCTATAATGGCTCTAACAGCTTTATCAATCCTAATCCATATATACAGGTCGAAATCATCAAGTTTGGTTCACAAAATCATGAAAAATCCCACAAAATATTAAATCTACTCATTTTTACTAGGAATTCCTAAATGACAGGTCAAGTTTGACCAACGGTTGTCGGGCTTATTTTTGCTTAGTGTGACTAAATCAATAGGTGTTTCTTCATCTGTGGTTCCCAAGCTTTCCAAATATGTTCTCAGATCTCACCCAGGTTTCCTACACATATGACTTCAAATGAGCCATTACGAGAAATTATGTTCTAGTCAAAATAATTTTTAATACCAATTTTTTACTAAAATTTCTAAAATTTAAAAGACATAACTATTTTACCTTAATGTGCAATAAGAGGCAAAAATATGGAAAATATGACCATGGTATGATGGTAAGGGATGATAAATAGATGGATTATGCATGGTGAAAAATGGTCAAAATTGAGGGCCAACATCTCCCCCTTGTTGATTCTCAAGCATGTCCTCATGCTTGTCTTTGTCTCTTTGATCTTTTGTCTCTACATGCTGACCTCCCTATTGTTTTATCTGTGGATCTGCCTCCTAATGTAGAAACCTTTGCTTGTGCTGCTTGAAGAAATATAATAACCCTCTCCATTTCTTCCTCTGTCAATTCAATTGGAGCTATCCTTTATCTGCCTACTCAAAGGATCTTGAATTTGAGCACAACCGAGGATTAACTAAACTCTTTTCCATTTGAATCATGTCCATTACCATACTTTTGATATGTATCTGAAAGCTTTCTTCGATGTTGAAAGAGGGTATTAATTTTATTTATTTGAACCTTATTAGTGTCCTTATGCAACCCATAACTTTGTATCAACCAAACTATAATTTCCATTTCTCAATTCCAATAACCATAACCATTCTTCTTGTCCAATTTATGACATTAATAGGACATGAATCTTCTTTCCCAAAATCTTTCCAAACCAATGGTCATTCTATTCCAGTAATGCCGGTGAAGTTGAAGCAATTTGCACATGAAGTTGCAACAAACATTGTACAAATAGAAGCAAACTTTATTAACCATTTTCTCATAAACTACAAACTCAGTTTCTTTGAAATTTTGCAAAAATATTTGTACCACTCCATTGCTTCTCTTCACCAAAAATAGGAAACATCCTCATCACGTATTTTTAGAAAAAGACAAATTGGTTGTAGGTGACATTGCTTGATTTCTTCAAAAATACAAATTGGTTTAAATTGAAATTTACCATGTCTATTGATCTCACAATGATTCACCCACCTCCTAAATTTCATGATAATCTTATGCACGAAATTCAAGAAAAATGGGAAATCGCTATAGGTGATGATGGTTGATTTTTGGAAAAATGAAAATTCTTTTGGCGTGAAATTTTCTGGGTTTATTCATCTTATATCAATGCATCTTCCCTCAAATTTTTGTATCGAGTATATATACGGTTTAAAAGTAATGAACAAATTTTAAAAATGCAACTATTTGCTTACCTTCTCCTAAAATTTTGATCATAAGAGTTTTTTTTTT
>APFE031343153.1:216778-231362 GCA_000404065.3 Pinus taeda
TTTTTTTTTTTTTTTTTTTTTTGGGATTGACTAAAAGAAAACTTTGTCCATCATACAAATTTTGAATTTTGAATTTCTGAAATGAATAATCCTCCTTGTTTCTTTAAAAAACGATTTTGGAAAATATTTCTCTCTGTCCTCAAAATCGATTTTGGAAATAAACGTTGTTCTTTGTCCTTCAAAATCGAAATTGATTTTTGAATAAACTCTTCTCTATCCTTCAAAATCAATTTTGGAAATACACCCTTCTTTTGTCTCTCAAAATCGATTTTGGAAATGAAATTCTGACCTGGAGAAATTAGAATTGGAGATGCACTATGTGTAACAGAACAATTCATTCATTTACTGCCTTTGAGAAATCAATTTTTGGAGATAGGAATGAAAATAACCCACAGGTCAATCACAATGTTGCTCAGCTATATAATCCTCCTCAAAGTCAAAATTGGAAAAATAATAATCAACTTTCTTTGCTTTAGACTTTCAAAATTATCATCATATTTCTGGGAATTAATGAATAATTTCTTTTACATTAACCCTCTTTGGCTTCTTTAGAAATAAAATAAAATAAAAATCAAATTCTCGAAATAAACCTGAACAATTGCTTTCAATTTTACCTTCTCTGTTTCTTCGAGAATTGAAATCGATTTTCCTCTGTCCCCTCAGAATCTAAAATCAAATTTTGAAAATGATTAATTAACCTTATGCTGTTTCATAAATTGAAATCAATTTCTTCCCCATCTATTAGAACTTGAAATCGGATCTAGAAATGAGCAATTAACTCTTCTGTTCTTCCAAAATTTGAAATCGATTTCTTCTCTGTCTTCTTAGCACTTGTTTTCACTACTTCTTAAGAAATCAAATCTTGGAGGAAATTGATTTCTGCATGTTTATCTAACAGTTAACATTCGTTTTTAGATTTATTGCTGAGTCTCATTAATACTACTGAAGTTCATGTGTAACAACCTCACACTTGGAGTTTGAATGTAGACTTTTAATGCCATAAGCAGTTGGAAATTCATATTTGCCACCAACCTTTTCCTTGATTGGAGTTTGTAATGTTGTTTAACTGGAGTTTATATGCAGTAATTTCACATCTGGAGCCTGAATAATGCCAGTACACAATCGTAACTTGGATTGCCTTCAACGTTCACTACTCAGAGTTTAATTCAACTGCCACATCGCTTAGTTTCCAACTTTTAACTCAATCTCAGATTTTAGATCCGAACTACCTATAATGAAATCCTACTCGCACCTGACTGCAGAATTCTTGGGATATGGTTGGAGATTTCAACATTTATTAGCGGCATTCTAATCACTCAGCGTTCTCCTTAGCTTTATGCTATTAAAACTTACGCATACCCTATTCCTCTGTTTTTATCTCAAAGGGTTGTGTTCCTACCTAAGTCGAGGTGTCACAATCTCATTGAGTTCCTTGTTTTTTTTTTCGTGTGAAGGTACCTTCGGTATCTGCTACTCCCTTCTGCGCAGATGATGAATTTCTTTCTCCCCTCTGCATGAAGGTGTTGGATCTATATCTTTATTCTTTTCTTTGCGTTGATGATGACCGTTGCTGATGTTCTTTCGTGGATGTTTCACCAACTCTCCACCGTGGCGAACACTTGTCCATTCACCCTTGTTGTTTTCTCTATGACCATCACTTTTCATGAATTTAGTTTATTTATTATATTTTTAATTTAAAACAAATCGATTTTAATTGAAACTCATTGTACTCCTTTTTGTATTATGGTTATTTGTACCATACACCATCGCTTTGCATGAAATTTCAAAAGATAGATTTTAATGATTTTTATGAGCCCTTTGGTATTATGTTTTTTTGCGCCTTATGTTGTTTTAATTAAACCTGATGTCCTTTGCACATATGCACCCCCTTTGAATTATATGCATACTTTGTATTTTTCATCATTGAAACCATTGTGCACCTTCATTACATACTCATATCCATTAAAATCAGACTCATGCATATTTTATTTAATTATTTTTGCAAAGTCTTCTTGGTCATAATTTATTCTTCCTCGTCCTTTTAATGCATGTTTTTTTCATGATGCTCATATTTTCTCATGATGCATTTATTACTCTTTGGAAATGATTTTGAGGTAGCTCTTTTGAAATGACCATTTTCAAGGTCATTTCGATTCTTAGAGTAAAAATACATCATTTAACCATACATCATTCTCTTTTGTTTTTCTTTTATGATTTTAGCCCGTGCTTATTTGTTTTGCAGAGAATGGTTTGTAGTAAAGAGACATGTCATGAATAGATAGTAGGGTGTATGATGGTGTAAACAGGGATACAAGGTTTTATATGGAAGAGGGATATAGGATTCTATGAATAGAGAAAATGTACATGGAATGAAGGGTTTGCTCTCTTATACATTTGAGGTTTAATTAATCTTCTAAATTAAGATTTTTTTTCAAGATCAAATGGTATTAAAAATAATTTGTAACTTACAATACTTGCCTTGATTAAGTAGCCCTTTTCAGTTGATGATGATCTTGAATAGTCTTGAATAGCGAGTCTTGATTAGTACAGGTCCTTTTGTTGAATAGTGAACTTTAAATTAATACAGGTCCCTTCTAATGCTGATCTTTGTATATAAGTCCATTATGACAAAAAATTATATGTTGATCCTCAGCGCCCTTTGTATGTTGTTCATGTGATGCTTATCCTATTCAGGTCCCTTCTGCAATAACATATGATATTGATCTTTTTCAGGTCCTTTACCGATAAATATTGATTATGTGTCTCACGTCCCTTCTACAATATGATTGATTGACATTAAACCAGTTGCATAGTTTGTTGGTTTATTATGAATCTTCCCCGTTGCTTATCTTGAGATTTGTCCTCAAGTCTTTGAATTTTGGAGGATGATTATTTAAAATGAAATTGAAAAACATAAAAGAGAATTCATATTGGCCAAACAAGTTGGTTTTTTGATATGAATTCTAGTTTGTGTTGTGCCACTATCCTGGATTTTCACAACCAAACTCCTTTATTATTTTTGATTCTTTTCTTTTATTTTTCTTTTATGGATGGAGGTGGGGTACAATGGTGTAGGGAAGTATGGAAAGCTTATGAAAGCAAGTTAGGTTAAAGTCATGATCCAGGAGTAGATGGATAGATAAATATTACAACATGAATGATTATGGAGCTTATAATACAATATGGTAAATGAATAATATCATGAATAATATGGCTTATGAAAGGCTTCTTAGGCAATGGATGTTACTTGTCATGGTACAAAACCTTGATTTATTCTTCTGATGATTAGCTTCATGCTTTTTTCCTCGATCCCAATTCATGTTGTAGGGTTGTTGGTGTTGTTGGTCAGCAATTGAAATCAAGCTTCAAGAGTTTTGAGTTTCTTTGAATGAACTCAACATCAGGTGAACACTTTTCTTTGAATTGGATATTTTCATTTCATATTTTCATATATGAATTTTTAAAGATTGATTTTGAAAATCCTTCCTCCATGGAATTGACCCTTCAAATCTTCTTGGGACTTGTAAAAACATAGCACTTGCCTGTAGTACAATATTAGATGATGGAGGAAGAGAAGTGTATAGTCTCTCTTATTCCAAGAAATATGTAAAATAATTATAAACAATGTTTTAAAAGCAGGTCCAAAGATGATATACAAATAAAATGCATTTGTTTACCCCTTGAGGAATGGTGGCCGACCTAGACCTCCTAGCAGTATTTTATTCACAAAAACTTTGTTTTATGTCCAATTAGAGTGATTCAAAAGCCAAGTTAAATTGAATTCATATGGCTACTTCCAGTATAAATAGGTTTTCAAAATAGTTTAAAATGTTATGCTAAAAATGATGAAGAGTAACCTGCTTGATAGAGTTGCTTGTGAATTTTCGACTAGAACAACGGTCAATATTTGGAGTGTAACTTTTTTGTTAAATATAGGATTGATGTGATTCAAATTGGAGATTAAATTATATTCCTTTTTTATATCAAGTATAAACAGGTTTTTAAAATCCTTAGGTTTGATATCACAAAATTGTTGATGAACAAACCCAGGAGGCAGAGTGCACTATGTTGATTTGAAGACATGCAGTCACTAAATGTGGAATAACTTTTTCATTTGTACTCCAAATGGGATGATTCAAATTATTTATTGATCTAAACTTGAATATCTATCTCCACTCTAAACATGCTTTGAAAAGAAGATGATTTGGTATGTTAAATATGCCAATGAACAGTCAAGACATAGAATTGTCACCATGCAGATTTTTCAACAAGCAATTAGTATTTTGAGCATAACTTTTTCATATGATATTGGATTGAGGTGATTCAAATTGATTTTAAAACTAGATTCCAAGGGATATCTTTCCTATAAATATCATGTTATAATGTTTCCATTAGACCCCTCAAATAAATTATGTATTAACTTTGTCCTCAAAATTTCTCTTGAGACTTAGTTTTTATTTTGATCATATTTTTATTATTATTTGTGATCCAAATTGAAATTTTCAAAATGGATTTAAAAACTATATTTCAAGAGATGCCTTTTTAAAAACATGCTTTGGAAATGATCTTGCATTTTCCCATGAAATCCTTCCAAATGAATATTGAACAATGATTTGAAGAATTTATTCATGAGAGTTTTAACCAAAAGTCTTATTGTGAACTCCTTCTACCTATTTATTTATTTATTATATTCTATCCTATTCTGTTGTAAAAAATAAGTCATTCTCTCAAGTATAAGAGATTTTTCAATGCATCCATTTGCGTAACAAGATCATAAGTAGACTCACATCCAAGTTTGAAAAATATACCTTAATGAATATTTGGACACGAAAAGTTAGTTGATCACAAAGATTTGATGCTATGGAATGTTGAAAAATGGAGTGGTGTTGTGGCCTAATGACTAGTTTAAACCAAGTTTTGAAATGATCTTTGTTTGTTTGGTTCTCCTTAATTGTCATATCACAAAGTTCTTCTTGCAGAATGTGTTCAAAATCATGAATGCACAAGGGATCATATGCTAGATATTCATGAATTTCTAGTTATGTTATTTGAACTTCATGACATGTGATCCATAACTCATTTATCTCCTTATAAAGATAACTAGAATAAGCTTCTAGGTTCTTTTCTTGTGGATCCTCTTCATGGATGCTTTGTTCCTCTTCTATCTTTTGAAATGAAGATTCATCCCTAGTGACCATTCTAAATTGTGGGCAAGGGTTTAAGAAGATCCTTGTGGTGGCATACGCTCCTTCTCTAAATGACTTCTTTAACATCATGTTTTGTAGATCTTTGTTTTGCAGATGGATTTTGTAGTTAATGAGTTTTTGTTAGTTGGTTGGGGGTTTTGTTTTGCGGATCTACCTTTCTAATTTCTATATCTAAGCATTAATAACCGTAAAAGTTTTTTTCTTTTTTTGAACAATCTTCCTAATCAACTCTATCTAAGTGTGCTTCCCCGACAACGACGCCAAAAATGTCAGGTCAATTTACTAAGTAAACTAACACATGTGTTTTGCTTGTCAATCTAGTTTTGTAGACTTGAAAGCACATTCAAAGTATATGGATTTCAGGTAAAGTCAATTTCAGAAGGAAAAGCTCAAAGGTTAAGGGAAATGCATATTACAAATAAGTTCCAACTTTAAAGAAACCAAAAAGTCTCTGATTCAAGATGTAGTAAGCGAAGGAAGAGGCTCCTAACTTAGGAGGTCCTGGTTGTCCTTCCCCATAGTATTGCCCTCCAGAAGAGAAACTAAAGAGCAACAATTTGTGATGTGTAGAAAGTAAGAGAAGGGGCTCCTAACTTAGGAGGCCTTGGTTGTCCTTCCTCACAGTTCTACTCCAACAACATTACCATTGCATCAAATCATAAAATGGAATTTAAGAAACAATTCAAAAAATGAAAAAAGGATGATTTTTAGTTGTAATTCATAATTTGATAGAAAGAGAATTTAACCTAAATCCTTGGTTGTCCTTTCGTATGCAAATTAGATTTTAAACCAAAATCATCCAAAAATCATATAGAAATCATAAGACATATAAGTAACTGAATCATAAAATTGAAACAAGAAATACTGAATCAAAACTATGCTAATTTATACAAAATTTAACCAAAGTGTACTTATCTTGGTATGGGGGCCCTCCAACCTTGCCTTGTACACTTGAAGAACTCTCCAGCTACAACTAACTTAATAAAGCATCCACAGCATGAACAATAAATAGAACAATAGAAATGATTCTTCAAAATATCTCAAAAATATCTAATAATCTTAATACAAAATTCCCCTCTTGAATGGTCCAAAAACTTTGTTTAAATAAGAAAATCATAAACAAACTTTGCTATAATGGCTTTAACAACTTTATCAATCCCAATCCATCCATACAGGTCGAACTCATCAAGTATGGTTCACAAAATCAGGAAAAATCCCACAAAATAATAAATCTGCTCCTTACTAGGAATTCCTAAATGACAGGTTAAGTTTGACTAGCGTTGACCGGGCCTGTTTTTGCTCATTTTGACTGAACCAATAGGTGTTTCTTCATCCATGTTCCCAAGCTTTCCAAATATGTGCTCAGATCTCGCCCAGGTGTCCTGCACATATGACTTCAAAGGAGCCATTACGAGAAATTTTGTTCTAATCAAAATAATTTTTAATACCAAATTTTTACTAAAATTTAAAAGACAACTATTTTACCTTAATGTGCAACAAGAGGCAAAAATATGGCAAATATGATCATGGTATGATGGTAAGGGATGATAAATAGATGGATTATGCATGGTGGAAAATAGTCAAAATTGAGGGCCACCAGTTATTCAAATCGACGTTTTGTTTTCCACCATGAAAAACATTTGATTTGACAACACTCAAATTAACAGTATTTGAATTAACATACCTATTATACCTATGTTTGTTGTTCTTTGGTTTACGCTACCTGCGTGAGGAACTCACGTGGCTGGAAGAACTATGCTTCCCCTCTTCTTTGACGTTGTCATCTCTCTTAGGAGATCTTTTCCCCTTTGAATCCTCCTTAGGTTTGAGGAACCACGGAGGAACCAGTTCTGGGTGTAGGCTCCAACATCTTGCCTCCTCATGTCCTCCCTTATGGCAATAGGAACATGTGACCCATGAACCATTGCTAGAAGACCATTCTTCTTTGGAGACATAGCCTAAGCCTTCGTATTTAGGCCTCTCTTTGGCTACAATTGGATTTTTAATGCCCTGCTGGTTTATGCCAAGGCCTCCTCCATTGTAACCCATCTTGGTCAAGAGTTTGGATCAAATGCCTTTACTGTGTTTTTCAAAGACCACAAATAAATTTACATCAATACTTTCGCATAAGGAAGAGGCATGTAAATTCTTACAAACCTGATCTGAATTGGGGCAAATTAGTAATGCTATGCTAATTCCCCTCATTAGAATATAAAAATGTGTTTGAGGTTATACTCTAAAATAACAAGTAAAAGCATGAATTTCATGTGTTTTTGTTTAAGATAGTTTCCAAAACATGAAACCAAAACACTCAATGGAAGCATGCATCAAACAATAATACACCAACCATTGATAAAGGAGTTCACCCCTTCTAGGATACATCTCCTTGGATCAGCTCTAAAGGCTTGACCCCTTCTCATTATGCTTACAATTCTTCAGATAAAGAGTACATAAATGTACATAAGGGTATGCCAGCCTCCATATGTTTTCTGCAACAACCATTACAACAGTGTTGTAGCTGTATTTCTTCTTTGCTCTATATGTGTATGGAGAAAGAGACTTGTTTAAGTGCTTCAAGTGAATTATTGTACTTGTTTATGCTCTTGGAAGTTAGAGTATGAGGTCTTGATTTGAGAGCCCTTAGCTTGTTGATTGTTCCATGACTAACTGTAGGTTGTCATATGTTTAGAGTGAGAATTCTTTATTCGAGCTCGTATGTAGAAGTTAGAGCCGGTCAAAGTTCAGGGTTGACTTGATGACATGGCAGGATTGGGATGAGGTGGCAAAGGTCCTAATCAATCAGGAGGCGTCAACTGGCAGCTCGCCATTGGCCCTCGCAAATCGCAATAGTAGACATGTCGAGTTAAAGAATCGACCCCCAGCATAGTGCAAGTTGCGATGCGATGCAATCGCAATCGCACATCACAAATTAATGGTAATAGGCCCCCCGGTTCAGCTCCGATACCAACTTGATCTGAATTAGGGCAGATTAGTAATGTTATGCTAATTCCCCTCATCAGAATATAAAAAATGTGTTTGATGTCATACTCTAAAATAGCAAGTAAAAGCATGAATTTTATGTGTTTTTGTTTAAGAATTCTTTGCAGAAGAATGTTTCCTTGAAGGGGAAACAAGCCACTCTTTTTGTGAGCACATTTATGTACTCTTTATCTGAAGAATTGTGAGCATAATGAGAAGGGGTCAAGCCTTTAGAGATGATCCAAGGAGATGCAACCCGGGAGGGGTGAACTCCTTTATCAATGGTTGTTGTATTATTGTTTGATGCATGCTTCCATTGAGTATGTTGGTTTCATGTTTTAAGTTTTCTTCATGAAACTATCTTAAACAAAAACACATAAAATTCATGCTTTTACTTGTTATTTTAGATTATAACCTCAAGCACATTTTTATATTCTGATGAGGGGAATTAGCATACCATTACTAATCTACCTAATTCAAATCACTCACAAAACCAAAGCATTGGAATTACAAGGTTTGTTAAGAAACAATAGGCATGTTTTGAATTACAAGTTTTGCTCTCTCCATATTCATTCTTGATAAACTCTTACTAACATTTTTTTGTCTAACTCTCCCGAATCTTAAAGATTCTTGATTGGGTAATTCATCATTAGGTAAATCTACCCTCCTCGTATCTTTGATTGCTCTTGTGGAACCCTAGAAAGGTTCGTTGTGAAAAAACCTAAATTAAGGGTATGTTGATGATTATGTGCGAAACCCTAACTTGCTTAGGGTTATTGTTGAAAGAAAATGTTTGATGTTCTGATGAATTCATGTTTAGGGTTTTGGTATGGTTATGGAAACTTTAACTTGTTAGGGTTGAATGGTGATGTCTGAAATCCCAAACCTTTGAAGTATTGATAATTTAAGGTTTGATATGTTTTTATTGAAACCCTAGATCATTAGGGTTTGGTAGGATGTATAAGAAAGAACCTTATAATGTCTTAGAAATGAAATCTGTGGCATGAGTGTGTTTGTTTGATCAAACCCTAGTTTAATAAATTTTGTTATACGTCTAGCTTTTATTGATATTTGTGTCATTGGGTTTGACTAACACATGTTATGGTATGTTTGTGCATGATGATGAAGTCCTACATATATGCGATGACCTAATTGTTGATGGTCATGAATCTAAGACCTAGTCGAATTTTGATTCTCTAGGATGATAGTATTTGTGAATTCTAGAGTTTTGTAATCAAACCTTAGTAGAAGTCCAAATCTCTTATATATGATGACAATGTGATAATTTGAGATTTGTGTAAGATCATTGAAATTTTAATTTGAGTTATGATTGTTGGGAATAAGTAAACTCTAGGGTTTACAACAAATCCTAGTGGAATCCAGTCATGTTGTTGATTGAGTTGTGATTGGTTTTGATTGTTGAATCTCATGTATGAAATCTAGGGTTTATGTGAAATCCTATTAGGAAGTCTAACATATGAATTCTGAAAGTTGTTAGATACATTATATATCTATATTTGTTTGAATTGTTTATAGGGTTTACAATACAATGTAGTAGGGTATGCCATACCTTTAGAAGAAACAATGAAACCCTAGATGTAATGAAATTTGTTATCAAATGCTCAAAGTCTTGATGAAGTAGTCTAGGGTTTATGACAAAAACCCTAGCAAGAATTTGAAGAGTATGTGTCTCTTGTCTGTAATTAAGTTTGGGTATTTGATATAAAGTTGAATGCTTCTGTAATTTTGATATGGCTATCTTCATGCTTCTATAGAATTGGTTGTAGTTGCTATCTAATTTGTGCAAGTACATAATCTTCAAGATGGTGAAGATGTTTGTAAAGTAAGTTGATATGATAAGCATGATGTGAAAGATGGTGATCATGATAACTCTGATGAGAAGGATGGAAGACATGAAATATTCTCCGATGTCGTAGGAAAGAAGTTGAGTTCCCTAAGTTAAGAGGGAGCCTGGATGAAAAGAAATCTCCCTAAGTTAAGAGGGAACATGGATAAAAGGAATCTCCCTAGTTGAGAGGGTGGTTGTATCATAGTCATGATGGACACCTTAAAATTCAAGAATTTATTTTTGAAGGGATGCGGAGATAATAAAAGCAGGATATATTTTTGGAATATGTTGTTGCATGAGAAGTAGGAAAGGAAGCTATAAGGTTGAGGAATATTCTGTCAAGATTCATTAGGAAAACTCTAAGTCCTATTGTGAAAAGTTCAAAAGCAACATCAAGTCATCTGGAAGACCCTAGAGGTTTTTATTTATTTATGTACATTGGAAAGTTTGTTACTGATTGGGTTGTGTTTGTATAGATAAATCTCTCAAAGGCTTGATAACATGTTTTTAGCATGCTTAGAGTTGTCTATCAGTTTGATTGGGAGAGATTTTTTTATGATTTATTTGATCAGGGAGGATTTGTTATTGATTGGAATAATCAGGAAATTGAGGATTTGTGTGTAAGACATTGTCTAGGAGGACATTTGGCCGACACTTTGTGTTGATGTCTAGTTCTTGAAGTAGGGAGGGTGGCGTTGGTCTTGGATTTTTGACCTTATATACACACCTAGATCCATAGGTTGATGGTTAGTAAGTAAGCCTGATGCAACATAGAGAGGTTGAAAGATTTAGTCAATATTATTCCCAGCTGGATAGATTGCCTTGGTCAAGAATCTAATCCATGGAATTGCAGTGCTAAACTGTTGGAGACCCTTCGATAGATTGCCCTGGTCAAGAATCTAGTCCATGGCATTTTGATGGCATTTTGTTCATGTGTTCTGAGATCTTCCTTGTACTGATGAATACCTCCCTAGTTAAGAGGGAGTGTTGAAATTTGTGACTAGGTTCGGCCTTCATAAATGTATTTGAGATGTACTTATCAAAGGAATAAAGAAAATATTATTATTATTATTATTATTATGACTTATTAAAGTATGGGTTTCATTCTTGGGTCATCATGTTTTAGGTCAAAGTCCCCATTGAGGACTTCTAGGATTTATTTTGAGTCATTAGAGTCAATGTACATTAAAAGTTACCCTTATTGGGATTTCAAATTATGTAAAAATAATTAGTTTTTAATGTTTTAGGTCAAAGTCCCCATTAAGGACTTCTAGGATTTATTTTGAGTCATTAGAGTCAATGTACATTAAAAGTTACCCTTATTGGGATTTCAAATTATGTAAAAAGAATTAGTTTTTAGTCAAAAAGGAATTTAGTCTTTTCCACATCAAGTCGACCTCAAGAAGATCAAGTCGGCCTCAAGACAAGTAATTTGACCTCCCTAGAAGTCTATAAATACAAGACAATTCGAATTCATCTGGAGCATCTCACTTTCTCACACAAAGTTTGATTTTTGAAGCTAGAAGCTGGAAAAGTACGAAGTTGAGAAAGGGCTAGAAGAAGGGTTGGAAAGGAGTGTGAGTTTCTTGAAAGAGATAATAGACCTCAAGATCAAAATTTTGGGACAACTCTCACTTTGTTATGAGGTGTATCAAGGGAGATTGGAGTTCTCCAAGTTTGATCGAAGTTGTCACTACTACTATTGCTAGGTCGAAGTGGCTATTGATGCTGGTAGGTCGAAGTTGCCTAAGAAGGGTTGTTATCTGCAATAAGGATCGAGGGCTGACTTGGTGTGGAGGGAGTCTCTGTCTGGGTCTAAATTCTTGGATTATCTCAAGAAACTATTGAAGGAAGAATTGTTGACTGGGTTTTCCCCTAGATAGGGGTTTTGACATGTTTTTCCGCCTACATCTGTTGTCCTTGTGTTATTGTCTTGGCAATTGCTTGATGAACTAAAAGATAAAAGAAGAACATAAAGATAAAAGAATAATAAGTAATTACCTATATAAGAAAATCTATTTGCCTTTTTGATTTTGAACAAACCCTGGGTTAAAATTTCATGTAAAAAAGTTAATAAAGGAAAAATAAGACCAAGGTCATGGGACACATATTCCAAGCTGAATTTTCGGCCAGAGTATCCTAGTGGGTATTACTTGTTGTTTATTATGGCTAAGGGAAATTGGAAAGGGCAATGGAAAAGGATTTGAAAAGGACAAAAGGCATTATTGTCATTTTATTTATGAAAATAAAGGAAATTAGGAGAAAAGGGAGGTGAAAGGTCACAAGTGGCATATGAGGAGGAAATAGAAGGAAAATAGAGGAAAATAAAGAAATTGGAGGCCTCAATAATAAAAAGGCTTTGGAGGATTAGTTCACATATTTTTGTCTCAGAGAGGAGAATAGCACCAAGAGGAGAAAGAAATCAAACAAGCAAAGGAAGGACAATGAAAGGAAAGGAAGGACATGAAAGCAAAGGAAAGCAAGGAAAAATCAAAGGAAAGTTGGATCAAGTGGCTTCAATGAGAATAATTATAGGTAACAAGTTGCATGTATGATTTCCAAGGTTGTTTTGGCATACATGGTACATGCATGTGTGTATTTGGTTTATTTGTTGTCATTGTAATGGGTTTTCTGGGTTTGAGAGTGGTTTCATCCTTGCCTTGTCATTTATAGATAACCATCGTGTGATGGGTTTCATTCTTGGTTGAGCTTTGGATTGGTGAAAGGTTTTGAATCCGGGTTAGGTGGTCCCAGAAAAATCCCAAGGGTTGGGGATGGAGATGGTTTTCTATGGGAATCCCTCGATAAGTGGGTGGAGACAAGAAAAATTTGTCAAGGGGTGGTGAAGGAATTCTGAGGCATCCAATCTTGGTTTGGCTTTGTGGTCTTGGGATTGGTTTAGGTTATATCACGGTAGGGTGAGGGTGGAGGTGGTTTAACCTCCAGATTCCCTTGGTTGTTTATGGATTGGTTTATCCCATGAGATTCCACATTCACGCTTGGAATATGGCACAAGAGTGATTGGATTAAATAAAGATTTGGTTCAACCCGATCTATGGTCGGGTGGTGCGTGGAAGTCCCTAACTTGGTTGGATTTTGCATATGTTAATAAGAGCTAAGTTCTTTTTGTATTTCATGAGTAATTATACTTGTTATTATGTGGCTTTAATGGTTGTTCTATCATTGTTATTGATTTGGTTATATGCTGGTTACAAGCATGGTTTTATGATAGATTCAAGTTGTGGCTCTTATCATGTTTGATTGATAAATTAATGGTTATTGAATGCATGACCTAGTAGATGTTATTCTAGCTATTGCGTGAGGGAATTAGACCTTCTTGATGATTCTCATATAAGTTTCAGATCTCTATGTTCATATATGCATTCATAGCCTATAGGTTGCATGTTCACTATGTTTTTGAAGAAATGAATATCATGGTTAGACTTGGTTAGGTCAAGTCCTTGTCTAAGTTTTGTGTTAAAGGTTTTGTCCTGGTGTCATTAATAATTTCAAGAAGTTTTATCAAGTTTTGGGCAGAGTTTTGGATCCTAGATTTGAAAAAGTGGCTTAGATCTTGGGGTCACATGCACATGACTAAGTCATTTAGTCTATAATCGTTGGGAGGCAGGGTCATCCATCCAACTGGAGGGTTACAATAACTGTCTTTCCTTGTTATGCAAGCAAATGGGGCTCCAAATCAATGAAAAGGAAAGTTCTCAGGGTCTGGGCACTTGGAGTGATTGTTTAGCTCTTGTGGGTCCTACAACACCCGAGGGAAGTCAATAAAGTTTAAAGTTGTCGATTCCAATTCCTTAATTATAGTTAGGAGGTTGAGTCATGTTATAGTAGCCATCCTCTCATGTTTACCTTGACAGGCCGATGAAAGTTTGTAAATGTGGGAGGTGGCGTTACAAATTCATTGTAGGACAAAAATATGTATATTCATCCCTTATCAATATAATGGATATTTTTCTTTTGAAAAAAGCATTTGATTAGTCAATAAATTCAAAGTTTTATTATTGTAACTATATTTACCTAATCAATAATCAATTAGGGTTAATTAATGATCAATTGTGGTTCAAGATGACCATTGGTTGGCTAGGTAAATTTTAATTGAAAGCATGCAGAATATAAGGATTTGTGTTCAAATGAAACATGTCATGGGTAATCTATGTGCAACACTAAATCATCAACTATTTTTATTACACTTGTCGAATAATGGAGAATTCATTCATTTTTTGTATTGTACCAATTTTCCTTTGTTTTCTTATGCTCATGATCTATTTATGTACTGATCCAAATGATCAGTAAAGTGCTCAAAATTCGAAGTGTTCAAAAGTGCTCGAAACTTGTACCAATGCGTAGATATCGACGACTTGAATCCAACGAAACTTGAACTGCTTAAAATTTATATCGTATGCTCCCAATATCGCATTCTTATTGTTTTCCCAAATAGGTAAAAAAAATTGCAGGTTGGATGCAAGAATACTAACTGGGCAGGATGATTGGACAAGCTGGCTGTACAATTTAGGCCAATGGCAGGCTGCCA
>APFE031343173.1:15564-34643 GCA_000404065.3 Pinus taeda
AACTCATAGACCATGATCCATATGTCTAAAAATAAACATAGTCTAAAAATAGACTTTGCGCCAAAAATAGCCTGCGAGCCCACTTAGTGAAGGCGAATTCTTTTCACTAAGCTCCATCATATTTTTGCATTTTCAACAGAAATTTTGAATTATCTCAATTTGAACAAGGAAAAATTGAATTGAGGCTTTCTTGCGACACTTCTCAACACATATGTTCTAGAAGCCATGCTTTGGCTCGGTCATCTACTATTGCAAGGTTGATGATGTTCTCTTCAAATACTGCTCTATTTATTGTAAGCCAAATCTTCCAAAACAAATACATATGAACAACCATACATATCCTTCACTTGAGCATGTAATTAATCTCTATATGTTATTTATAGTTAGAATTAGAATGATGGGTGGTGTGGAAAAAACTTAAATTTCATCTCACCACATCCACGACATCTTTCCTCTACGTCTCACATGGCCCTTTTTGGTAACATCCCTTATTGAAAAATGGTCGAGGATGTCATGGGAATTTAGATGGTATTCCCAAAATAAATATATTTTGTTGGACACTTACACAAAAAAAGTCATAATAGAATGAAAACCATTCAAAAAGGGGAATCCAAGGTCCATCAAAGTGTGTTCTTTGGCAATTGAACAATGAAGCAACAATGAACATGTTCATAGAATGTGAATTCTTTTAAAAATATTGGAATCATGCCATGCAAGAGTTGTCATATTGAGTAAAATGACCATGATCAATACCTCAACTATTTGATTCCTTACATAAGCATCATCTCAACACATTTAAAGACATGCCAATAAATCATTAATTTAATAATAGTATAATAATTAAATGTTTGACTTGAATGTATAATAATAAATATTCTAGATGAATGTTTGACTTGAATTGATTTGTATCTTTGAATATTATTTGATATATGGATATGTATATTTATCCATCCTATGTTGATAGATGATTAAAATTAATTGTGTTTACACACTTTAATTCAGGAAAACGTCATTTACATCTTTGAATAATAGACATTCTCACTCCTCCACCCTATATTAATAAATGTTTAACTTGAATTGATTAGCCTTTTTTAATATGTTTTGATGTGCATTCCCATTCATATAAGTTATGTGAATGGGTGATTCATTTTAGTTAATTTGTCTTTTTCAACATGCTTTAATTTATGGATGTATCTTTGTATTTTGAATAATAGGAATTCTCTAGTCCTCTATCTTATATTCATGGATGATTAAATTGAATTTACTTCTCTTTTTAAATATATTTTGATTTAGAGATATATCTTGCATCTTTAAATATTAAACGTTTTCACTCACGTGCCTTATAAAGCAAGAAAAATTAACTCTAACTAAACCAAAATTCAAATAAATTAATACACATCTTATTAATTAAGTATTTCACATACTTTTCATATTAATAATATATATCTTAGGTATATATGATATTGTAACAATTTTCTTGCACTGTCATAGCTCTTGGAGTCCTAGTTTATTGGGATTATCTTTGGAAATTTCACAATTTAATGTTTTTTCTTCCTCCAATGAATATATCCCATATATGGTATTGGTTACAAAAATAATTTCCATGCATGCTTTAACACAATGCTCTATATCTCATCCCTTAATCATATTGACCTATATATATTGGAGAAATGGATATATTTAGCCAACAATGTGTGGGTCTAGAATATACTCACATGAATACATTTTCCTTAGGTGAAAAATTAATAGATATAAAGCAAATTTTATGAATTAATGATGTACAATTCATACTAAAAATAAATTGATTCTCCTAGAGGTGTTTAAGAATCAAACAATATACTAGAAAAACATGTCAAAAATCTAAATAGAGATGTGAGATTGATTCAACCTAGTTAAATAAGTTACTAAAGAAAGTTGACACTATATCAAAAATTTTGTTCATTATATTACATCAATAATATGCTCAATGTACATATTTTCACTCATTTAACCTATGCCAATGGCCGATTAACTTGACTTGATTTTTCTCCTTCAATATGATTTGATTTAGGGATGTCATGCATCCTTGAATGAAATGTTTTTCCACTCCTCTAACTTAAGTTGATGGATTATTGATTGGACTTGAATTGTCTCTTTAAATATGCTTTGAGTTAGGGATAAGTCTTATATATTTAATTAATATCTATTCTCACTCTCTTATCCTATGTAAATTGCATCTTTGAATAATATGCATTGGAATAATCCCCTACTCAATTGGTGATGAAGGATTGACTTGACATAATTTCCCTCTTTGAATATGTTTCTATTTAAGGATATCTCTTGCATCTTTGAATAATAGATATTTTCCTTCTGTCGATGGATGATTGATTTGACTTATTTTGTCTCTTTGGATATGTTTGATTTATGGACCGTGTCAAGGGAATTCTTGATCCTCTACCTTATAGATACTTAATCTTTAAATAGTAGACATCCTCACTCTTGTACCCTATGGTAATGCATGATTGAATTTACTTGATTTGTCTCTTTAAAAATCTTAAAGTCCTTAACATCCCTAACCGCTAAAACATAGAGAAGACTATGTATGGTTATCTAATTATTTCCATCATTAGTAAATAAGGCCTATGTAGTAGTATGAACATAATTATTGTGAGAAAGCTTGCTGCAAGGTTCCTCCTACTAGAAAGTTATTTCCCTAGAATGTTCTTAGGGGATAAAGTAGTATATATATAGAGGTAGAAGCATTCTAAAAGATGTTTCATGGATTCATTTGTAAATTGAGCTTTGCCTTATTAGATATTTTCCCCTTAAAGAGGAAGTGAATAGTGATTTTGTATTAATCATGAATTTAGCAAGTGTCTAAGAGGTAAAAATATCTTAAGGTGAAAACCTCTTTTAGAGTGCAATTTTTAAGAAAAGGTTTTCACCTCGAGAGATTTGATTCCCCTCAGGGTTTGCTAGCTCTGTGGTTAAGATTGAAAATTGGTCATAATGTAAAATAGTGAGACTACTTGAATTTTTTTAATCATAAGAATTTATTTTTTCAAATAATTTTATTATGTTTTTGTCTTTGCATGACATCGAAATATTTCACTTAACATGGGAATCAAAACATTTTATTAACAGGCCCCAATTTTCATATTAAAATGTTTTTTTCTTATTAATATATATTTTTAAATATACTTCCATATTTTTGTTGTAAATCAACAATTTGTATTAATTCGGGAAAATTTACATCGCGAGGAGCATAGCTTCAAAACACTATTAGCCTTACGCCTAACGGATTTGTTGGTCAACTGGTAAAGACAAAAAGGCACAAACATTAATAGGAGAAAACTTAAGGACCAAAGACTCATTTCTCAAGTGGACCAAAACTTTCCAAGAATCAAAACACATATGACAACCATCATTAAACACCAATATTACCTAGAGTTGGATTGTGAAGGCCATCACCCCTTGGTTGGTGAAACGCTTCATAAACATGTTCCTTCATGTGTGCCATTCTCCCAAAACATTTGCCCAACTGCTCCTAAAGTTTCTTTTAACATCTTCAAAGGGAGATTAAATGATCCATCATATGCTACTAATTATGTTTTAGATAATTCATAATGTGAATGATCTCATTTTTTTCATCATGTTGATCCCTAGCTAGTTTTTCTACTAATGTTATCACCTAAAGAATTTGTGCTTCAAGCAAGTCAAAAGCCTGAGGAAGGTCTACACGCCCTGGTGAGATGGTGTTCTGTAACACCCTCCTCCCACACTTACCCAAGTTCATCGGTGACGAAGAGTTACTATGATATGATTCAACATCCTAGGTACAATTAAGGGAGTGGAATCGACAAACCAAAACCTTACTGATCTTCCTCAAGAGCTACAAGACCCCCAGGAGCTAAACAACCACTCCAGGTGTCCTGACCCTATCTAGGCTACGTTTTACTAACCTAGACTTCCAGTCATGCAAAAGCCTACTTACGTGCAACTATAGGCCTCCATTCATATGCCTAATCCTGCAAGGTAGTGACTACAATCCCAATTTCCCAATTTTGTGCCTGCAACCACGGAATTTGTGCCACCTTTTAAGAGCTAGACTCCATATGGCTACCCAAAACTTGATGAAACTTTCCAAAACAATAGACATCATAAAGAAAAACCCTCTAACACGAAACTTGATCAATGAATTTACCTAACCAAGCCTAACCATGACCGAAATTTCTTAAAACATATGGCAGACATGTAATATATAGGTCAAGAATGCATATATGATCATAATAGTCTAAAATTCACTTGAGAATCACCAAGAAGGCTCTATGCCCTCTCCACATAGCTACAATAACATATTTTAGTTCATGCATTCATATATTCATCAAACATGTCAAGATCCATATACAACATACATCATACAACTGGCATATAACTAGCAACTAACATATATAACCATCAAATAATGAACATATAAACCATGGAAATGTTAAAAATAGCAAAAATAAAATCTTTATTTAATTTATCCTTGAATTAAATTGAGAATTAAGTTGTAATTCTACTCTCATAATAGCTTGTAGCAATTAACAAAGTTAAGTTGACTTAGTTGGCTCATTAAATTCTAGTTGGAAGTCTATCTAGATTCATGTAGAGCGATCCCTAAAGTTTAGGGGCAAGGTTGAGTTCTTATTGAGTTGTAATTATTTAATTCAGTTTAACTGAGTTAAATTCAGTTAAACTAGTTCTAACTGTTGGAGGAACTAGTGAGAGATCAAGTGAATTAAATTAGATTTAATTCACATGCAGTGATAAATCAAATAACTGATAATTCACTCAAAATAGCTCATTCACATCAGTTCAAAGGAAGACCCAGTTGAGATTAGAGTTCAGGGACAGTGTACCATCAATTGTAAATTCATCTAAATTAAACTGATGATACATGCAATCAGAGGAAGGCCTATGGATGGATTGTGTAGTTATGAGTGAGGAATTTCCCAATTAAATATGGGATAATTCCCTAGGAAACTACACAAGGAAGTAGGAGCTTGGCAGGCAGCAGATTTGGCTAAGTATTTGCTTGAGTTGGTTTATGAAGCAGTGAGATAATTTGTACTTGTGCAGAGATTGTTCAGGTTGAAAAAGCATTATATTTTCTTCTTAGATATTCTAGTTAATGCAATATACAGATAGCAAGGGTTTTAGCTATTACTTTCCCAAGAAAAATATTGTGTTAGGTGTGATTCAAATTCTTCCTTTTTTGCTTCATGATTTCATCGATCAAATTTTTTTATTTCCATAGATTAGTATAGTAGATTCGAGTCAATTGTTTTAGCATATCACAATCTGCTGTTTGAATATACAGTAAAAGTCTACAAGGTATTGAAGCTAAAATTACTATAGAAGAGGAGAATGCCAGTTTTTTCTACAAGTAAAATCGAATTTGCAGTTTCATACTTCAGAGTCAATAGGATATCATTCTATGGTTTGAGACTTGAGTATGCCCTAGAGGGAAGCTCGAATTACATAGGTTGGAAGGATAGGATGGAGGTAATGTTGGAAGACAACAAGCTGAAGAAATTCATAAATCATGATATCCCGAAGCCTCCAACATCTTATGTTAAAGATTTGGCTGAATGGAGAAAGTGTGGAAAAGTTGAGAAGGATTATCCTAGAAGGAGTTTGAGATCATATTATCTTGAATCTCCACGGTAAGGAAAATCCATTTTCAGTGTGGAAGGCATTGATGAACCTGTTTCAAAACAATAGTGACCACATGAAGCTGGTAGTAAAGGACAAACTCATAAAGATCAATATGAAGAAGGGCGACTCAATTTCAAAGTACTTGACCAAGTTCACCCAATGTCAAGATTAGCTTGGAAGTGTCAGGGTTAGTATTGCAAAAGACAATCTGGTAAGCCTAACACTTCTACGACTTGCCAAGAGCTGGCACAACTACTAGGACTCAATTAATGGGAGGGAGAATCTACTAGAGTGTGATCGATTGTGGTCCGACTTGGTAGAGGAAGATATTCAGTGGAACACAAAAGACGGATCCTCATAAAAGCATGATGATGAGGAGAATTGTGAATTAGTTGGAAAGGGGAAGTCATCCCATTCCAAATCATATTCCAGTCAAGGCGGAAAGAAAAAGGACATGTGAAAAATTAAGTGTTTTCATTATCACAAGCTAGGAAACTATACCACAAACTGTCCACACAAGAAGGCTAGTAACAAGCCCTCAGGAGGAGCGATAGGTGAAGCTCTTTCTTCACAATTCGAACTATATTTCACCCTCATCACTTGCATGGTGTCATTCATGATGGGTAGTGTGTGGTACCTAGATAGTGGAGGTTCATTCCATATGACCGACAACAAATAGATCTTCAGTAACTTGGAGGAGATTGCATCCAAACTGGATTTCTCTTCTATTATTTCTTAAACCAAGGTGAAATTAAAAATCCATTTGCAATAACATACCCTATGATATTGATATAACTATAAACTCGGGGAGGATGGTAGAGCATCACAAGGAACTGAAAATAGAAATTGTTAAATTTATATCCATCTCTTTTTTCCTTCACTAGAGGATCTGTGATCTGAATTTAAATAAGAACGAAACAAATTACAGATATAACCATAAATATAGATATGTAGCAGAAATAACACTTCCTTTGGATAATATCAAATAATGAGATATGCTTACAAACAATATGGAAATAAGACTAGCTCGGAGATGGTAGCTTATCTCTGAGAAGAGATGTGGTGGCTACATGCCTCTAAAATAAATTACAATGAGGCTCAAGGGTCTTTTTGTTATTGAACAATAAGAGAAAACCCTAACCCGAGGAGATGTAACACTAAGAGTTTATGGGCCCCATTGGGGTTAGCTGGGTAGCCAACTTACCGGGGTTGTGACTTGGTCATATTATCTCTGTTTGACACGCATGATACCCCGTTGGAAATATCTCTCTAAGGAATACGATGAAAAAAAATACTTATAAAAAGTCATTGGTGGTAGATTTCCAAAACGACGTCATTTAGGGCCTCAAAATGGCTTCAGAAGCTTAGGACCTAAAAAACTGCTAAAAGTAGTAAATTGTGCTACAATTAAGGAAACTAAAAAACTGAAATAAACGATGGTGGTGGTCCAAGTGAAATTGGTGGGTGGCCACCAATATCCACCTGGATCATTTCTCCCCGCTTAGGAAGTAAGGGTCCCCATTGCATTGCGTTCCTCCATGAGATGAGGAAACTTCTACTGAACTTGGTCCCTGGTGATCCACTTTCCCTGGTGAAGGAGTTCGATTTCTTTGACAAATCGATACAGTTAGATTTTATGATGGAAACTTTTCTTGATATGCATGTCCATGATCTGATCAGTTGCAGCTTGTTCCATGCAATATGGATTTAACTCTGTTGGTGTGAATTTTTATGCAATGTCAGATGTGTCTAGTAATGGCAGAAAGTATGGCCGAAGGAAATCCACATTAAACACTAGGTGCAGGCCAATGAATGGGGGAATGTTGAGCTCAAAAGCATGATCTCCCATAGCCTTGGTGATGGTGTATGCACTTTATCGAAGTGGGCAAATCTTGCAGTGCGGCCCAGCAAGGCACTCCTTCTGCAAATGTAGCCAAACTTTGTCGCCCACCTAGAACTTGTGTGGCACTCGATTATGATCATGTCTCTTCTTGTACTTGGAATTGGTTTGTCAAATATGTCATGGACCTATTGGCGAATGTGCTGAATATTATCAATGAAGCTATTTGCCTTATCGGCTTCGAACTGGACATGAGTCGAATCTCCCTGAGTCGATGAAACTGGTATGGCCACATCATTGGGGCAGTGGCTGGAATCCCAAGCCCGCCTGTTTCAGGGAAAACTAGTGTCTTGTTGAATGACTAGCCCTCTAGGTTTGGAAACTACCCTAGAAACAACAACTTAAAGCAATTCAACGATTTCTTCTATGTGCAATAGATAAGAGAAAGATAAAGGAACCAACCTAGAACTTCCGCTTAATCCCTTGTTTGATCTCTCTCCCCCTTGACCGAACTTTCAACTCCTCTACGTACTTAACCCGCTTGGAGAGTACCTGCACAAGTACAGCAACAAAGAACCATCAAAGCATCTTGATTTACTACAACATAAACATTACAAAATCAGATATATAATGAACAAATGATAGCATTCACAAATGATAACATTCACAATTGCACAATCATATGGAAGAAAACTTGAAGAAATTTATTAAATAGAAGGGAGAATTACAAC
This sequence comes from Pinus taeda, assembly GCA_000404065.3. Taxonomy (NCBI): domain Eukaryota; kingdom Viridiplantae; phylum Streptophyta; class Pinopsida; order Pinales; family Pinaceae; genus Pinus; species Pinus taeda. Next base: position 23,815 of record APFE031343173.1, read on the forward strand.
CTAGTTATCTGATCCAGCATCATACTCCCAACTTCAATCCATATTCACATCATGAAATAGCAAGATCACACCAACAATACAATGCTCTTTCCTTAATTACAAACTATCAGCACTTCCTTGTAATTCACAATATTCCAGCCTCTAGATCTCTTAGATGAGGGATCCATTTATAGATGTGTGCAAGGGTGTGAGTCATCTTTGGGGTTTGATTAGTGTCATTCCACTTGTTACAATTGGTTCCACTTGGAGATTTCTTGGATCTCTTACTCATCCCTGGGTGAATTCAAAGAGGCAACCGACATAGGAGAAGTTTCTAGAAGATTACATGAGCAACCACCTAAAAAACTGTCTTGGACATTTGTCCATCCTTAGCCATTGCATCCTATAGAAGGCATAACCAGTATGCATCACACCTAGGTAGTGTACCACTCAGTATGCATCGCACCCTGCTAGTGGAGCAGTCAGTATGGTTCAATTTAGGCCATTTCTAGATGGTTTCTCCGGTGGAACTTTTGGGGAATGATGTAATCAGATGACTATGTTCTTTTAGGGTATAAAACAAATCTTTTAGGGGTTGAAGAGCCCTAGTTTATTGAAATATAAGTTTGGGGTTGATGTGCCCAAATATGTCTATAACTGTTTCCCCCTAAAGCATGAAGTCGTAAATTTTGATGTCGGGTGAAGTGCTTTATCATGAGGATCCAAGGTTTCAAACTGGAAGGTGACCTGCATAAGTTACAATACAATACATCATCATAATATAATTTTCATGATCTATCTAAGGGAGGCATTCCCATTCTCAGCTTTATAAATTCATTTCATGTACATATATCTGAAAGTTGTATGTAGATGTAGACTAGTGATTCTTCAGATGTAGAGTCATCATCCTTAGTTCGGATGACTATTTGTGTAGTGCCTTTGTACATTTGATGTTTTCATATCCCTGAATATATCGCAGCCTGGATGGATGAAACTAGATCCTGTGTCTTCAAAACTCGTTCAATCTTCGCTCGATGTACAAGTCAATCCATGTGAAGAGATGTTCTGAAGTCGAACATGGAAAGACATCGCCTGATTACCAACCAATAATGTGAGTTGTTAACAGACGTGAGAGGAATCATGATAATGATAATGACCCTCAAGGTACTACAGTACAATTCACGTGGTGTGAATATATGATCCAATGTCGAACACCACGCAAATCTTTCGGTCGAAGGCCATTGATGTCAACCTGCCGCCGGAAGTGAGAAACTCGCCATTGATGCATGCAAGCTTCAAAGCACTGAAAGGGTTGTTTATAAGTCAACTTCTTGGATAATAAGCTGATGTTGACAAGAAGTGACTCATCGTAGGAGGGCCTTAATGCATCCCACATCTACGACATGAAACGAAGCAAATGATTTTTGGAGGTGAAAATGAGCTGACGACACAAGATTCAGGAATGGCGGTCATGAAAAAATGAAGGTTGGAGGTATTGTGGTGGATGAGACATTAATTGGTTTGTGGTTTGTCAACTGAATGACTTCTCTTGAACATGTTGGAGACACTGAGATGGATTGGTAGTGTTAACCCCAAAATATGGATGCTGTGAAAGACCAATGGTGAGATGACCGGTGAACGGAATAACCCAACCCAACTCAATCATGGTGACGGAGTCAAAGTGTCATGTTCAAGAACGACCTGCTACCATAAATTCTTCAAGTTTCTTCCATTTTTCCCCAGTCATTGCTAACCAGTACCTCTTTATTTTTGTCAAGCTTGAGGAGGATAGAATATGCTTGTTCTATAATTTGCCCTTCGGGCAAAACTGTCGCTATGTTTTAACGAGTCTAGTGACAGTGAAACTCGGCCTTGTCTAGAATGGACAAGTTTGTTGCTATTGTTTTAACGATTTTAATGACAATGATAACTCAGTCCTTTTCATGTTTAGAGAGTTTTAAAAGGGACAAAAAGAAAACTCCAAGAGTTATTTTTCATAAAATAATCCCTCAAGTCCGAAAAAGGATAAAATAATACAAAACGGATGACTTTTCCGATCACTTTAACGAGTTGAAAAAGACAAGTGCTCAAACTTTTTCATGAGATAATCCCTTAATTTTGAAAAAGGATAAAATATACAGGAGGGATGACATTTCCAGTCACTTTAACGAGCTGAAAAGATCAAGGGCTCGAAAATCTTTTCATATTTAATGAGTCTGAAAAGGGTTTAAAGGAGATTTGATTTGAGGAACAAGTGGTGTCTAGGGTAGTAACTGGTTCCGGTGAATTTGGAACTTCTCAAAACATGGTGAATTCTGTGAAGAGGTTGGCCAATAAGACCACTCATCAAAATTGTTCCTCAAAAGGGGTAAAATAGCCAAGTGGAAACGTATGATCGGCCAAAAGGATGGTGGTGATGAGAGGTACATAACCAAGGTTCAAAAGGCTGATAAAATGGCAATCACGAAGGTTATTTAGTTGAAGGTGGGTTCTTTTTTTGACAAGCTTGAACCATGGGGGAACTATGCTTGGTGGGTTCATTTTTTTTTAACAAGCTTGAACCATGGGGGAACTATGCTTGGTTGTAGTTTTTTATTTTTTTTTATAAGCTCAAAATGACAAAACTAAAAATTGAAAAAATGGAAAAACTAAAAATTGAAAATGAAAATTGAAAAAAGGTTGAAAATGGATTGCATGCCCCCAGCATGATGAAAAGGAAAGTCTCATGTAACCAGATGGGAATCACTATGGTTAGGCAGGACAGTTTCGTCCAGAATAGACCAAACACCTCCTTAGCTTTGTCCGGAATAGAAAAAGGTGAATGTGTGTCAGACCAATCACATAACCTACAGGGAGACTTATCTTTACAACTAGGTGCATCCAGAATAGACAAGGGTGCATGCCCCCTAAGCTTCATTACATTCACCAGATTACTCCTGGCTATCAGGTGGATGGAAGGAAGGTTCAAGTGATACCGTTGACGTAAATGGACCATTTAGGGATGATGATTGACTTGGAGCTATGCTTGAACCAGAAAATGAAAGCTGGTCAATGGTGACAATTTTGCCTTTATGCGAGAAATGCATCACTCAGAAGAGTGTTGAAACAATAGCTTCCATGTTGTAAACATAGTCACGCCCCAGAAGTAAATTGTAATATAGCAGTCCTGGGACTATCATAACGTTCAAATGAATGGTTTTCCCTCCCAAAGTGATCGGTAACTTAGGAAGGATCCCTAATGGTCAACTAGTTCCTTTGTTAAAGCCTAACATATTCTGTGTAACAGGCATAAGCGATGGCGAACCAAGCACTTTCCAAGTAGTTGAGGAAAGGATACTCATTGATTCCCCTTCATCTATAATAGTTCCAGACATGATCATTTTGCAAACTTGTACTATGATCCAAAAAGGTACCTAAGAAGGAAGGCAGGATCTTGCTAGTGGATTCCAATCAAAGGAAGTGACTAGACTACTTGGAAGGGGTACCGAATAAATGGGTGAATTAACCCATTGAATTATGAGAACTGGGGGGTTTTCCTCCTATCGTGAAGGAACAGACGGATTACCCCGAAGTTCATCAGAATCTGGAGTAACAAAACAAATTTGAACTGTATCATTCTCACTCTCTTCGGGAAGGGTACGATTATCTAAAGGTGAAATTGGGTCAACTGTCACCTCGACCTGTTGACTTTGGTTGGGTATAGACTCATAATATTCACTTTCAGAGAGAGTGGTTTTGACTAACGGTTGATTTAAGTCAGTCGGTTTTTCAACTAGTAAAGGACTTGGGGATAGTTTCCTGTAGCCAGATGGAACTTGCTGAAGTGAAGCAAGACATTTATCCAACACTCTTTTGGCTTCATCCAAAAAAGGACAATGGTGAAGGGAATGATTACCTTCACATAACCTACATGGAACTTTGACCTTTTCTTTCTGTTCATGAACTTTCCTATCACTAGTCGAAGGAGTGTTACCAACATGATCTCCAGAAGTTGATGACACAGAATGGTTTCAACGGGGAGACCATTCTTTCAAGATCTCAGGAAAGCAAGGAAAATCTCGATGAAAATAGTCTCCTCTACAAATTATGCATGGAAATTTGGGTTTGGGAAGTTTAATGTGCGGATTTTCACCAGATGACACATTCAAAGCAATGGTTTCTTGGTTGCCCCCTTGTTGATTTGGCTTCTTCTTCTTCTTCTTCCCTTTCTTCTTCTTCTTAGCCACCTGGTTACTAGTATCACTATTTTCACCAAGCGAAGAGGAAGAAGGGGAGGGAGAAACAAACAAAGAAGAAGGTGAAGTGTCAACTTCAGTATCAACTGGAGGTTGATTCGATTGCAGAGGAATCATAGCATTTTGAAACACAAAGGTTGAAAACAACCATACTGGCAGGCAAATGGTAATTCCCAGAAGGGACAATGTAGCCATATAAGGAGCACCGATATTTCCCCAAGAGGAAAAAGGTCTAGGATTCCCCTATAAAGGGATTCCTTGATCAGTGGACTCCAGATTCGATGCCATATGTCTCAACCTAAGATCAACAAAGGAACAAGGATGTTATTCTTATTTCAATTATTTTTAATGTCAATTTGACACAACTTTGCTTTTTCAGTTTTTAAGAGTCGAGAAAAAGCTAAAGATGACTCTAGTCTCCTTTGATTTTTAATGAGCCTAAAGTGACAAGTGCTCAGATGGACCTTTTCTTTTAAAGAGTCGAAAAGGAACGGAATTTACTACTCTAGAAAATCTAGACAGAAGGATTACCAAACTAATCGCAAAATTGAAATATACACCTTGGTGATAAATTAAAGAGAAATTACCAAGGACTTATGTACAGCAGTCAATCTTCCCGAATGCTATGTTCAGTGCATTGTGATCAATAAGGCAACAGACTCGGCTTCCTATGGATAAAGGATATAAGCCTATTATGGTCTCCCAATATATACGCGACGGTACAGGGAGCACAAGTCCGTGCTAGCACTTGTCGTATCAAGGAGGAGGAATCACCCAACCTTCAATGAAAATGATAGTTACTAGTTTTAATGACGCCAAAACATGTTTATAGCCTAGACCTCTAGATGTGTTGTGTTAAGTTCCAAAGTGTTGTTAGGTTCATTGAAATTTATTTTAAAGTTGATCTTGTTTAAATTTTTCCTTTCAATGGCTCACCGCATGATGTTGATTTTGAAATTCCTAAAATGCAATCTACAATGATAAACAATCTTTGTTTATTTCGAGCAATGAAAATCCTAGCTACTAGGGAAAGAAGATTACAATTCTTTCAAACAAAGAGCAAAGAGCACACACTAGTTCATTTTCCTAAATCATTTTTCACACACAAACTACAAAATGCTAAATGCAAATGCATGTACTTGTTTTTTTTCCCCTTAATGTGAAAAGTGCCAAAAAGGAAAACTAAATATAGCAAAGATCTGAAATATTTTACTCAAAGTGACATTTTCGACAATTTCTTTCTCAAAAGAGAAAGGAAGACTAAATGACACTTTTTCAATTTTCAATAAAAATGCTTTCAACACTTTTAATTTAAACAAATCAAATCAAATACATAACGAAAAGTAAAATCGAATATCCAGGGAAGGAAGAATCCATGACACTTCTCTTTTCGACACAAAACGACAATTACGACATTTTTTGTATCAAAGCGACAGATCGATTTAAGAAACTTTTCGACAAAGGACTGTAAATGATGAAAAAATACATAAAAATATTCACTAATCCTAATCTAAAGGAGGCTAATCTATGTGATCCAAGTAGGCTTCAGTAAGGAGGTATTGTTCATAAGCAGCAAAAAACCTAAACAAAACTGAAAACAGGTTCAAAAACCCCCAATTTTTAGAATGGAAAAAGGTTCAGTCAATCATCACACCTGGGCTTCATAGAAGAGGGATGCATCACACTTACTACAATCAAGAGGTGCGATGCATACTGGGTTACAATGACAGACAGTGCGATGGGCTAGGGAGTGCAACTGAAGTGGGTTTTAGCTCAGATGTGCAGTTGTTTTCAATGAGTTAGGTTGAGCTATGATGAACAGTAAAGAGAAAAGTATAGAGGGAGGTCTTGAGATGTTACTGAGCTACCAAAAGGGCATCTAGAATGCTTGTAAGTCAAATGTTTAATTCATAAACTAAACCAAAGATTGACTGAAGTAGCATTCATCTACTATGCAATTGCAGAGCAAGAGCGGTTCGAAGGCTACCTGGCTGACTTTAGGCTCTGTCTATAGTTTATAAAACAAACAATAACAACAAACAAACATTTATCCTTCCCTAGTGGAGTCGCCAATTTGTTTCGGGGAAAACTAGTGTCTTGTTGAATGACTAACCCTCTAGGTTTGGCAGCTACCCTAGAAACAACAGCTTAAAGCAATTCAACGATTTCTTCTATGTGCAACAGATAAGAGAAAGATAAAGGAACCAACCTGGAACTTCCGCTTAATCCCTTGTTTGATCTCTCTCCCCCTTGATTAAGCTTGCAACTCCTCTCCGTACTTAACCCACTTGGAGAGTACCTGCACAAGTATAGCAACAAAAAATTGTCAAAGCATCTTGGTCTACTACAACATAAACATTACATAATCAGATATATAATGAACAAATGATAGCATTCACAAATGGTAACATTCACAATTGTACAATCATATGGAAGAAAACTTGAAGAAATTTATTAAATAGAAGGGGTAATTACAACCCAATTGTCTGATCCAACATCATCCTCCAAGCTTCAATCCCTCTTCACCTCATGAAATAGCAAGATCACACCAACAATACAATGCTCTTTCCTCAATTACAAACTATCAACACTTCCTTACAATTCACAATATTCCAGCCTCTCGATCTCTTAGATGAGGGATCCATTTATAGATGTGTGCAAGGGTATGAGTCATCCTTGGGGTTTGATTAGTGTCATTACACTTGTTACAATTGGTTCCACTTGGAGATTTCTTGGATCTCTGACTCATCCCTGGGCGAATTCAGAGACGCAAGTGGCATAGGAGAAGCTTCTAGAATATTTCATGAGCAACCACCTAGAAAACTGTCTTGGACATTTGTCCAACCTTGCCCATCGTATCCTATAGAAGGCCTAATTAGTATGCATCGTACTTGGGTAGTGTACCACTCAGTATGCATCACACCCTGCTAGTGGAGCAATCAGTATGGTTTAGTCTAGGCCATTTTTGGATGGTTTCTCAGGTGGAACTTTTGGGGAATGATGTAATCAGATGACTATGTTCTTTTAGGGTATGAAACAACTCTTTTAGGGGTCGAAGAGCCCTAGTTTATCGACATATAAGTTTGGGTTTGATGTGCCAAAATATATCTATAACACCACCTGAAAATGGCTGTGGCCAGTTGAGCTGTGGAGAGCCTGGTTGTAGCTATGCTGGACATAGGGGAGGCTCTCATCCCATGTCTGTGGATGCTTTAAGCTGTACATGCATAGAATGTGTACAATCATCTAGTTGATGACCTCTGTCTGGACATCATTTTGGGGATAGAAAGCTGTGGATTTAGTGAGATTGGTGTCCAGCATCGACCAAAGACTGGACCAAAATGTATTGATGAAAATTTTGTCCCAATCTGAGATGATAGGCTATGGGATCCCAAAGTGTACCCACACTCATTCAAAGAAGAGTTTAGCAGTGGCTTCTGTTGTGATACTTTTCTTACAAGACACCATAATGGCCATCTTTGAGAATCAATCGATGACCAAAAAAACACAGTCGTTGCCATGCTTAGTAGAAGGAAGGCCTAACATGATATCCATGGAGATGGATTCCCAAGGTCGACTAGGGGTAGGCAGCGGAGTATAGAGACCTTTCTTCTTGATGGTCGATTTCGCGATAGCACAGGAAGTGTAGGATCTGATGTACTTCTCGACATCCTACCGAAGATTCAGCTAATAGAAATACTTCTACAGTACTGCCACTATTTTCTCGACCGCGAAATGTCCAGCAGTCCAACTATTGTGTGCTTCCCAAATCATCTTCACACACTCACATGAAGGAACACAAAGGTGTCCCATATGGCATAACTGAGCATGCTAGAGGTGAAAACCTGGAACTTGTTGAACCCCCAAGAGCATATAGTATGTGTGGCTGAATTTTGGGTCGCTTTTGTAGAGAAGTGGCAAATTAGAAGTCTCATGCCCACAAGAGTTGAGCGTGGTAGTTAACTCCATGATCGGTGGTCGGCTAAGATAGTCTGCAACATTATTTTTGATGCCCTTCTTGTACTTGATATTAAAGTGGAGCTTTTGCAAGCATGTGGACCACTTCTAATGAAGATCATTATGCAACTTCCCTTGTGTCTGTATGAATTGCAGGGGTCGGTGGTCTGTGTGGATGACCATTTCCTACCCCAAAATGTAATGCTTCCATTATCGACATGCCTGCATAATGGAATACATCTCTTTATCATAATTGGGATACTTCTGAACCATGTCTAAAAGTGTCTCACTGTGATATGCCACTGGATGCTGTTGTTGAGTAAGGATTGCCCCAATAACATAGTCAGAGGCATCTGTCTCAATCTCAAATGGTTGTTGCAAGTATGGTAATGTGAGCATTGGTGCAGAGCAGAAGTGATGTTTCAACTCTCTAAATTTTTCTTTCATTCCTCCTTTGGTGACTTGACTCATGGGCCAAGTGATATGAGAGAACCCCATCACAAACATGCTGTAGAAATTGGCAAGACCTAGAAAGTTGCGGAGCTCCGTCAGAGTGGTTGGGGCTGGCCCATTTCAAATGACCTGGATCTTGGCTCGATCCACATGCACCCCTTATTCATCAATAATGTATCCCAGATACTGAACCTCGGTCATGCCAAAAGTACATTTCTCCAAATTGGCACACGGCTTGTATCTCCGCAGTGTTTGGAGAACCTGTCGAATGTGGTGGAGGTGCTCTTCCCAACTCTGGGTAAAGATCAGGATGTCATCCAAGTATACCACTACAAATGAGCTCGTGAATGGCTATAAGATGTCATCCATGAGCCTCATGAATATTGTAGGAGCATTCGACAACCTGAAAGGCATAACCAACCACTCAAAAAGGCCCTCCTTGGCTTTGAAGGAATTCTTCCACACATTAGAGGGTTCAATTGGTACCTGGTGATATACAGACTTCAAGTCGATCTTGCTGAAATATTTTTCTCCCTTGAGTTGGTCAAAAAGGTCATCAATCTGTGGGATCGGGTACCTATTCCAGACAGTGATCTTGTTTAGCACCCGATAGTCAATACAGAGTCTCCAAGTCCCATCCTTCTTCTGTAACAACACAATAAGGCTCCCATAGGGCGATGAACTCGACCGAATGTCACCTTTCTGTAGTAGCTCCTGAATTCACCTCTTGATTTCAGCGTTCTCCATAACACAGCACCGATGGATTGGTCCATTGGGTAATAGCACAACTGGGGCCAGATCTATGGATTTCTTGAACTGACAGTGCAGAGGCACCCATGCGGGGAGCTGAAGATGTCCTCATACTCCTCCACGACTTTGTTCATATGTTTTTGTTGCATGGAGGGGCCTTGTCTGGAGGTTGTGGCCACTATCTTCTTCTTTCCTTGAGGGCATATCATCAAAAAAAAAAAATTCCCATTTTTTGAAATTAGCTTACTGCATTTTTTTGCAATAACCAGAGAGATGGTGGTAGGCAAGGCTACCTCCAGTATCCTGTACAACTTATTTCCTAATGTAACAATAACAACACAATGCCTTGACTCATACACAACATGTTGCTTCCACAAGTATGGTTGGCCTAATAATACATCACAAGCATCAAGGGGAGCAACGTCACGTAATACCTCATCCGTGAAGGGCTTGATGTTGTATGGAAGGCAACATTGTTGGCTCACATGAAAATCCTGTCCTTGGTGAAGCCACCCGATGGTGTATGGTTGTGAGTGTGTTGTGGTCGGTAAGCCTAGCTGCTTCACGACCTCTGTTGCAATGAGGTTCATTTGGCTCCTGCAGTCAACAATGAACTGTAGCGAGGAACCCTTCACCCACATCTGGGAGTGTAAAAGATGCTCCTCCTCCTCTGGATCTTTGGATTCCTCCTTCTAGATATTTGTGGTGGCAACTGTGGCATCGGGCTCCACATCAATAATCTACTTTCCTTTACATTCCTCCTTTTAGGTTTTGACTCATAGTTGGAACATGCATCTGATTCTAAAGCCTTCAGCTCGGCCACTGGTGATTTCTTGGCTCGACACTCGCTTGTGTTGTGGGTGGAGCTCTTATGGAACTCAGACCACTTTCCCATGTCCTTCTTTAGCTTTGCAGTGTTGTCCTTTTCTTATGGCCTTGGCGGGTTGTCCTGGGTCGTCCCGCCTTGGCTTTTTCCTCTGTTCTACGGTTTGGGGCCACCTTTCCTTGCTTCGGATTCACATATCCAAAGTCTCGCTTCTTCTATTTAAACTTCTACTCAATCTTGATGGCATATCAGTACTTCGTTCCAAGCAAGGAGATGTCCAAGAACTCCATCTCGTCCTAGATGTATCTTTGTAGGCAACCGCGGTACTTGAGTACCAAATGTTTCTCAGAATCCTTGATGCCCAACTTAGTGTGCAGGGTATGAAAAACATTGGTAAACTCCGACACATCTTGGTCCCTTCCTTGCAGCAACATGGTCCACTTTATGCATTTGTCCTCACAACTCCCAACAGGGTAGTACTGCTCCTCGATGGCATCCTGAAATGAATTCCAATTGGGAGCAGCTGAAAACAGTGAGTTCATACTTTCATCCTTTTGTTCATAATAGGTTTCCCACCAATCCTTGGCATGGGGGTGACTTTGAGAAGCACAAAAGTAATATTTTCTCGA